>VXBQ01001621.1:64737-76257 GCA_013400175.1 Phainopepla nitens | reverse complement strand
ATGGATGGATGGATGGATGGATGGTAGGATGGACGGAGGGATCGAGGGATTGAGGGATGGATCCATGGATGGATACTCTCTGTCTGCAGGACAGGGCTCTGGGAACAGGGTGGGACCTGAGCCTGGCAGCTCCCTCCCCACATCCCAGCTCTTGGGATGGCCAAAATGCTGAAGTGAGGAGCACAGGGATGTTCTGAGAGGCTTCTGTGGGACTTGGTTGGAAGCCTGGGCTGGGGGTGGAGGCAGCCTGGGCTGGGCATGTCAGGGCAGTGGTTTGAGATGAGTCTGTCCTTTCCTGTGGTAATTTATGGAATGGTTTGTGTTGGAAGGCACCTCAAACATCAACTCATGCCATCCCTGCCATGACAGGGACACCTTCCACTGTCCCAGGCTGCTCCAAGCCCTGTCCAGCCTGGCCCTGGGCACTGCCAGGGATCCAGGGGCAGCCACAGCTGCTCTGGGGACCCTGTGCCAGGGCCTCTCCAAATCCACCCCACACAAAGAGCAGCCCAAACCCCCCAGTCACACTGGGACAAACTGCAGGTGGTTGCAGCCCTGAGCTTTCCCTGTGGCAGGGGTTCAGGTTTTACACACTCACCTTTTGTGGTGATGGTCCTGGGTGGAAAATTCACAGCAGCTCCTTGGATTTCCCCTCCTTCTCCCTCTGCTCAGAGACAGCTCAGAGATCACAGGAATCTTCAAAATTATTCAGGCATCCCTTGACTGAGTCACTCTGGAGCTGAAGCCTCGTTTGAGATGCAAATGTGGACGTGGCAGGCAGGGCACAGGGGCAGCTGTGCCCCCCGAGGGGGGTCCTGCAGGTCACCCCAGGGCTCGCTGGTCAGTGTCCAGCTCCGTGGGATTCCAGGCCTTGCAGAGAGCAAGGATGAGCCAGGGTTTGCAGGGCTGAGATGGTCCAGAGCCAAAAAGAGCATCCCTGCTCCACCACATGCTGCTGATGGCATGGACTGCCCTGACCTGGAGCACGTGTGGTGCTGGTCCCAGACTGAAATGGGGGGGAGAATGGCTGAAATTCAGAAAAAAATTCACTAGGTGGGCTGTGAAAACACCAGCATGGAATGTTTTAGGCAGCCTGGGATGACAGCAGCACCTTGGGAGTGGGACGAGCTGCTGGGCTCCTCCCGGGAGTGATTTTGGTGTGTTCCACCAAGGGAATCTTGTGGCAGGCAGGGACATGAGGGAAATGAACTCTTGTCTCCCAGCCAGCAGCTCCACAGCGAGGGGGTGGCAGGAGCCTCCCAAGCCCCCGGGGCTACTCTGCATCTGAACACACAAAATTGATCAGGAGCAGGAGAGAATTACATTAATACAGTCACTTGTCACCGAGGTCTTATTAGGAATCTCCACTCATTAGTGCAGAGAGAACAAGGATGTGACCTTGTTAACGTCCTTGGGCAGGGAAAAGACTGATTGACCACTTTGCTATTGATCTATCACGTAGCCCCTGAGCTGTGCGTGCCCGTGGACGTGGGCACACCTGGCCCTGGGCACACCTGGAGGTCTTTCTGTAGCTGGAATGAAGAATTGGCATCCCCTTCCCTGCCCCGTCCACACCCTTCAGGCTGACTCCGCCGGGAATTCGCAGCCGCCTTATGCAAATAAAAAAATAAATAAATAAAAGGTGATTGATGGGAAGGGCCGAGGAAAGTGACAGATCCCGTCCCCGGAGGCCACATCCCGGCACTGCTCGGCGGGGGCTGCCGGGGCCTCCTGCCTTGTGCAACTTCCCAGCTGCTCCGGAGCCGCGGCATCCCAAACCCCGGGGCCGGGGGGAGCCGCTCCCTGCCCCGCTCTGCTCCCCACAGCAGCCCCGGGCCAGGGCAGGAGGAACCCGCTGGGCTCTGCAGGAGGGCTTGGCTCAGGTGTGGGGTCAGTTTTGGGCTCTGCACAGCGGGAAGGACATGGAGGAACTGGAGCGTGTGCAGGGAAGGGAATGGAGCTGGGGAAGGGCTGGAGAATTTCTGAGGGAGCTGGGGAAAGGCTGGAGAATTCCTGAGGGAGCTGGGAAAGGGGCTCAGCCTGGAGAAGAGGAGGCTCGGGGGGGACCTGGTGGCTCTGCACAACTCCCTGAGAGGAAGGGACATCTGAGGGTGTCGGGCTCTGCTGCCAGGGAACAGGGACAGGAGGAGAGGGAACGACCTCAGGTTGGGCCAGGGGAGGCTCAGGGTGGATATTTGGGAAAATTTCCTCCTGGAAATGCTGCCCAGCCCTGGCACAGCTGCCCAGGGCAGGGGTGGAATCCCCACCCGTGGAGGGATTTCAAAGCCATGTGGATGTGATATTTGGGGATGTGGATTGTTGCACTGGATGATCTTAGAGGGCTTTTCCAACCATGATTCCACAATTCCACAATTCCTTCTGTGGGTGAAATCAAGCCTCCACCAGGGCAGGATCCCAAAATGTCTCTGCCATCTCTGCAGCCCCTTTCAGATGATTTTATTTATTTTATTTATTTTATTGTATTTTCCTTTCTCTGGACGGTTCTGTAGGTGATGGCTGTGCCCGAATATTTCCCTGCCCCCACCTGCCCCATCCCGCCTGTGCCCCGAGCTCCCCAGTAATTCCAAGTGACAATTCCCCCCCCTCCCTCCACGGCCACCCCGCCAGCGAGGAAATGTCGATTAAGTGGAAGCCAAAGAAATCCTCCAATTACCGGGGCTCTATCAGAGCCATTGATCGGCCGCTTGTCAGCGCGATCGCTCACCGCCGCCACTGTCAAGAGCAGTGCCAGGAGGGGGGGACACTGATGTCCCCGCGGTCCCCGGCGTGCCGGAGCCTCTCCAGGGCTGCCTCCGGCTTTTCCCAGCCCCTCGGAGCTGCTCCAGCCCCCGGCGGGGGGACAGGGGGGGTTCATTCTCCCCCCAGAGCCACCGGCCGCTTCCTCCGGCGCTTCTCCGCTTCCCAAAGTCATCCTTCGAAGCCTGAGAAAAATTTCGAGGGGCCGCTGCCAAGTACTTTCAGACGAGAATTTCGGTTTTGTTGGGGGAAGGAGGCATCGTTTGTGTGCATGAAAAGCGGGTTTTTGAGGGGAGGGCCGGGCCGGAACGTCCCCCCGCGGTGTCGGAGCCCCGAGCGTGACAAACCTGCATCCGCTCCGCCGCCACCCGCGCCGGCCGGAGCCGCTCCGGCACAAAGGAGCCGGCGGGCAGGGCTGGGCTGCTGCCAGCGGGACAAGGGACAGAGGCGTCCCCAAGGGCCGGTCCTGCTCCGTGCAGGGGGATACAGGGGCTGGGAGCATCCCAGAGCCCACCTAGACTGGGCAGGACTGGGATTGAACCTGCTGTTTTAGCTGGGGGTGTTCAGCCTGGAGAAAGGGAGACTCAGGGGTGACCTTATCACTCTCTACAGCTCCCTGCAGGGTGGCTGTGCTCAGCTGGGCTTGGGCTCTTTCTCCAGGCAGAAACTGACAGAACGAGGGGACACGGCCTCAAGCTGTGCCAAGGGAAATACAGGTTGGATATTGGGAAGAAGTTCTTCACAGAAAGAGTTATAAAGTCTTGGAATGGCTGCCCGAGTCACTGTCCCTGGATGTGTTTAAAGAAAGCCTGGATGTGGCACTGGGTGCCAGGGTTTAGTTGAGGAGTTGGGCACAGGTTGGACTCGATGGTCTTGGAGGTCTCTTCCAAGCTGGTGATTTTTGGATTCTGGGATTCTGTGCTCAGGCTCTGTCCTGCTCTGGCCTCCCGGGGTTTTTTGGGATCCTGGCTGCCTCTGGCTTTGGGGTTTATTTGGCTGGGAGGTTTGCAGGGAGGATGGGGAGCTCAGAGCTCATTTTGGATGGCATGGGATGAATGGAGGCACGGTGGGTGCTGGTTCTGTTGCAGTTCCATGCTGGTGTCACCCCTGGGCAGATGGCTCCAGGTCACTCGTGTCCCCCAGGGCTGTGGTTGTGGGACATCCCAAACTGGGACGGACCCATTGGTCCAACCCATCCCTGGTGACGAGCCCAGCCCAGAGGGGAGCAGAGGGGGCCTCAGAGCCCCCAGCCCCGGGCAGGGGACCCCCAGGGGGTCACCCTCGTTAGCCTTAGTGTGACATGCCAGTTAATTACCCTTTGTGCCATCAGGAGGGACGTTGGGGCTGGTGTCACTCAGCCACGGCGTCCCTGCCCCGTTTGATCCCCGTCTCGTTACAAGGCAGATAATGAGAGACAGCCTTGTTCAGTTCTGATCTGGGTGTGAATATTAAAAATTCATATTTCCCTGCTTTGAGGAGGATCAGGAAGCGTGTGAGGGTGTCCTGCATGCACGGGGCTGAGCAGGGATCACACCCAGGCCTCAGTCATGTTAACGGCTCATAAAACTTGAATTACCAAACAGGAACTGTGAAGGGGAGATTCCTTTCAGTATTAATCACTCTGGTGGTGCAAGACTTTTTCTAAACATTTTTTTCTAGGCGAAATGCCTCTAAATAAGAGCTTGCAGGTTTAGTGAGCACCTAACTCCAGCTGTGTCCAGCTGTGTGAGCCTCATGTCAGCCTCACAACCAAACAAGTTGCTGCAAGTGTCAACAAACACCTGGTCGTTGGGGGGTTTCTGGTTTCATGGCACTGAGGGCTGATGACTTCCACACTCAGATGTGTGTGTGTGATGCACCCAGCCCTGACCCCAAAACCAGCCCCAAAGCCCCACTCCTGCTGGGTGAGGTTGGAGCTGAGCTGATGGATACAGAGCAGGGCTGAGCAGTGCCCTTTGGAAGAAAATCTGGCTGGGAGACCCCCTGAGCCCAGCTGGGAAGCTCTCAGGGACAGATCTCACTCTTTGCATGCAGCTGAGCAGAAATTAAAGCACAAGCTGGGTGGAGGACGGGGTGGGAACTCTGATTTTATTAGGAATCCCCAGAGATTCGATGATTTTTGAGTCATGGAGCCTTGGCACAGGGAGTTTCAGTTCTTGCTTGAAGCCAGCATGTCCTGAAGACAGGGAAACTGTCCCAGGAACCAGGAGAGCCACGGCCCAGCTGTGTCTGAACACAATCCCAGTTTGAACTGGAAGTAGGCTGGAGGTGTTTCATGTTCTTCTCACCTGCAGCAAAACCTCAGCAGCAGAGGTTCCTCCGAAACCATTTGGAGATGTAAACATCTCCCAAACGATCCTTCAGGCCATAAAAGCCCCCAAACCATCTCCCAGACCATCCCCAGGCCATAAAACCCCCAAACGATCTCCCAGTCCGTCTCCCAGGCCATAAAACCCCCAAATGGCGCCAGCAGCCCGGTGCAGAACGGTGGCTCGCTGTGGTTTGAGGATCCCAGAGAATCAGATGAAAGCAGTGAGGAGCAGCAGGAGGTGGAAAGTGCTGGGGCAGTGGCTGGGGGTGCCCCCAGAGCCAGGCAGGTTTGTCCCAGGTTTGTCACCTCACCCTGGGGTGAGTAGGATGAGGCACCACATGTGCTGTCAGCTCCCTCGGTCACTGTGCAGGACAGAGGAGAGCAACTTTAAAAGAACAAGGAAAACTGTTGCCACTTCAAAACTCGGCTCAGAATTGATGCCAGGCCTCCAACAGACTGATGCTCCTTTCTTCTCCCGTTAATTAATTCCTTTGCCTCCAGTGAATTTCCATCTTTTATTTTGTGCAGCAATCAAAGGCTGCGAGCAGCGAGGCTCACATTAGGAACAGACCCATCCAACCTTTTTTTAATCTTCCTGTATCAGCTCCTCGCCCTCTCCTCGTGCTGCCACGCTGCAGCTGAAGCACAGATGCCAAGAGATGGCTTTGCTGGAGGAGGGAAGGGGCACGCAGAGCCCCGGGGTTTGCTCCCAGCAGGTCTCCTTTGCTGCAGGGAGGAGGAAAGGATAGGGCTGAGCTCAGCTCAGAGACACAAATGGGCAATTACGGGGTCACCTGAGAAGTGCCTGGTGATTTACGGTGTCATTAAAAGGTGATGGTAAAAGTAGGGAAGATTTGTAGCATCTGCATGGAAACCCCGGCCCTGACCCTCACACCGCAGATAGCAGGAGATTAAATATCCAAGGAGGCCTTGGAGCCTGGGGATGGCTTTGAGGGAGAGCCCTGCACATCTGGTAGTGCTTGGCCTGATCCTGAAGGCCCTGGACCGTGTGTGATGAAATGGAATTCCCTCCTTGCCCTGCTGAGGGCCGGGAGAGGCTCTTCCTGCCAGAGCCCTGAGGAAGAGGAGGGTGCAGCCAAAGTGGATGTGAAGGTGAAGATGGGTTTTGCTGGGGGCTGTGGGGAGCAGGGTCCTGCTGTTGCCTGAAAAGGCTGACCTGGGAACAGAGACTAGGCAGAGTAAAAGAATAAAAAGGGATTCATTGAAAGGATCCAGCTTGGGCAGTGCAGGAACCCCTTGGAGCTACACTTAAGTAATCCAGCAATGGTCCCAAAAAAATGGAAGCCCAGTCACAAGGTGTCACACTTTTATAGGTTTTGGGCCATTAGCATATTGGAGTTAATTGTCCAATTATCCCATGTTTTACCCCATGCTATCCCATGTTTTAGCTAATGTTTTATCCCATGTTTCACCTCATGCTATCCCATGTTTTATCCCATGTTATCCCATGTTTTACCCCATGCTATCCCATGTTTTAGCTAATGTTTTATCCCATGTTTCACCTCATGCTATCCCATGTTTTATCCCATGTGTTATCCCAGGCTATCCCATGCTTTATCCCATGTGTTATCCCATGCTGTACCATGTTTTATCCCAGGTTTTACCCATGCTATCTCATGTGTTACCCCATGTTTTACCCCATGCAATCCCATGTTTTATCCCATGCTATCCCATGTTTTACCTGTTGCTATCCTATGTGTTATCCCATGTGTTATCCCATGTTTTACCCCCTGCTATCTCACGTGATACCCTATGTTTTACCCCATGCTATCCCATGTTTCATCCCATGTTATCCCATGTTTTACCCCATGCTATCTCATGTTTTATCCCATGTGCCGCTGCCCAGAAGAGCCCATGTGGTGTCAGGCTGGAGAGCAGTGTGGCATCTGAGGGAAAAACCTCTTTTTGGAGGCTCTGCTCCTGCAGGAGATCTCCCCTCCAGCCCTTCCTGGCAGGATCCACCAGGATCATCTTGGCTCCTGTGGAGCGATGCCACTTTGCAGCAGCAGCGTTCCAACTTGGAATTACATCTCACCCTGCCTTGTTTTGGGCAAACAGGGATTTTTTAGGGAGAAATCTGCGGGTGGAATCTGCTCTGAGGGCCAGGTTTGAACTGGCAGCCTGTGCTCGGAGCTGAGCTGGGAATGAGCAGGGATGGAGGGTGCACATGTTTTCAGGGAACAGGGAAGAGCTGGCAGGGGTGGGGATAAAAGCAGCATATGTCTGATTGAGTAAGTGGAGAAATGCAGGCCAGATGGCTGCAGGGACTGAGAGTGGGGAATAATTTCCAAAGTCTTTGCTCTCTGGAGCAAGATTAGGGCACTTGCAATCTCTTCCTCTCGGCTCAATTTGCCTCCCTTGGTGGCTTTGGGTTGATGCCTTACGTTTTAGTTTTTACATTTTTCAGATTCTGTGCTGGTTCAGTGTGCAGTTCTGGGCTTCATATGAAGGGTTGGTGAGCTCTCTGCACAGAGTAGGGAGACAAAACAATTCCTTTCCAGCTTGGCACCAAGGAAAAATTTGAGGCCCAAGAGTGGAAACAACAGTGAAGGAAGAGAGAGAACAAGGAGCATGGAGCTTCATCACCTGAAGCTGTAATTGAACAATTAACTCCAATTTACTGACGGACCAAAACCTATAAAAGTGTGAGGCCTCTGACCAGGGATCCATTTTGTGACCATTTGTGGGTTTGACTTGGGTGCAGTCCCAGCAGGGTTCTGCACTGCCCCAGCTGGATCCTTTCAATAAATCCCTTTTATCCTTTTATTCTACCCAGTCTCTGTTTCCAGGTCAGCCTTTGCAGGCATCAGGACAGATCTCTTAATGCTTTTTGTGACCTCCAGGGATTTGGGGAACTGTTCCTTGGGGTGTAAACGTTGAGCAGCACACAGGGAGCAGGGGATGATTTGTAAGAATGGTTCTCCCAAACCCTCTCTGTCCCAGGGAAGTGGGAATTTGGGAGTGGCCCCACCCCATGTGTGTTACAGGGTCTGACCAAGGGACTCAGATGGGTCCTGGGGGAGGCTGGCCATGGAATCAGGGAATTCCAGACTGGTTTGGTTGGAAGGGACCTTAAAGATCATCCAGTTCCAATTCCAGCATTTTCCACCATCCCAGGGTGCTCCAAGCCCTGGCCTTGGACACTTCCAGGGATCCAGGGGCAGCCTCAGCTTCTCTGGGAAATCCATCCCTGTCCCTCCCCACCCTCCCAGCCAGGAATTCCTTCCCAATATCCCACCCAAATCTCCCCTTTTCCTATGTGAAGCCATTCCCTGTGTCCTGTCCCTCCATCCCTTGTCCCAAATCCCTCTCCAGCTCTCCTGGAGCCCCTTTAGGCCCTGCAAGGGCTCTGAGATCTCCCCGGAGCTTTCCCTTCTCCTGGCTGAAAAAGGAGATTTCTGGTTTAGGGGAAATCAAAAAATTGTATTTTTTAGGTGATCTTTATGTAAAAAAACCCAGCCAAAAATATCTGTGAGGGGAAGAGCATGGTGGAAGCAGAAACTGCAGTCCCATCAAGCTGGAAATCCTAAATAATCCAAAACTAACCCAGGCTGCAGGTTTGGATGTTGCTTTCTTTGCTTGTACGAGGAGAGGGAGAAAAAAATTAGACCTGTGTGTAAACCCTGTTGCAAGGAAATGAATTGCAAATAAGAAAAACAAATTCGAGTTAATTCCTCTTTTCCGAGCACGGCTCCATTCAGTGTTTTGGGCGTCAGGGGATTTAGGGATCTGCAGATAGCGTCAGTGTTTTTGGGTAACAAGTACAAACTGTAGCAGCTTTTAAGGCTTCAGAAGCTGTTTCTGATTAGGATCTTTTCTTTTGACAACTTTNATATTATAATAAATAATATTAAATTTATTTTAATAATAGATAATTTTAATAACATTAAAATTAATTTTAGTAACATTAACCAACAATTAATTCCCGGCATTNAAAAAAAAAAAGGGGAGGGGGGAGGAGGAAAGGGTTTTTTGTAACACAGTTGGGTTAGAGATGAGGGAAAATCTGTTTGAAATATGCAGGGACCTGAAAGCAAATCTTGAGTGAATAATAAGTTTAACTGACCTTAAAATATCCCATTGCCATGAGGGATTTGAGAGTAATACTTCAAATGGATTTTTGATGAGGCTCTGCAGGCTGTGGGGAATTGAATATTTTTACCCAACACGTTTTCTGATCTAAATTTTCACAATAACTGGGGGGAAAAAAAAAAACTATTTGGGAATGTCTAAAGTAGGGTTGGGATTGTGTTGTTTTGCTCTAAACCTGGTGCTGTGCAGGGAAAAAACAATTTGCTACAAGGTCACTTTTCAGGACTACTTTTAATCCCCAATATTTGAATTTAATCCTGGAGCAGAATTCCTCCTGGCTGCCCGTGTGGAGAAGTTCAAAATGCAGGATTGGAAGTCTCCACNATTAATTTTAGTAACATTAACCAACAATTAATTCCCGGCATTTTAGGAAAAATTCCTTCCTGGAAATGCTGCCCATCCCTGGCACAGCTGCCCAGGTCAGGGCTGGGGTCACCATCCCTGGAGGGGTTAAAGCCCTGTGGATGTGGCACTTGGGGACACGAGGCAGTGGCCTTGGCAGGGCTGGGTTGATTTGGGAGGGATTTTCCAACCTCAATTCCGTGATTCCAGTTAATGCTCTGCACCAGCCCCTCTGATCCCAAAGCTTTCCTGAATCGTTTTTAGGGAGAAATTTGGAGCCACAGGACATCCAAGTGCAGTTCCCAAATCCTGGCCCTGGAACGGAGGGAGCAGAGCCCGAACTGGGAGAACTGGGGGGATAATCCCAGCAGGTGCCGTGTCCCCCTGCCCAGGGACGGGCACAGGGACGCTGGCAGAGGTCCCAGGGGTCTGGGGGCTGTCACCAGCACAGGGAGGATTTGGGAAATGCTCCTGTCAGCCCCGAACATCCCACCCTGCGGGGCTCCAGCAGCAAACAAGCCCCCAGTGTGTCCTGCCAGAGGTCCCAGCATGGCAGGAACGCCTCCTGGCCCCCTGCCTCTCCCGGAGCTCCAAACAACCCCGGATTTCCCCTCCCTTGCATTCAAAAAGGGGAAAAAAAGGGAAAGTTGTGGTCCTGCAGCAGCTGCCGAGGCCCTGGGCTTGGGAAGGTGCCTCCCTCTCGTATCCCAGGGGCACAGAGCACACGAGGGTCCTGTTTGGGCACTGCCTGGGCTTCCTGTGGCGTGGGCAATCCCACAGGAGCGTGGGATCCCCCCAGCTCCTGGCTGGGGTGGGATTGGCTCTGGGATTCCACAGAATCAAGGTTTGGGGTGGAAGGGACCTTAAAACTGGTGGCACTGGTGTGGACTGGGCTGGTGTGGACTGGGCTGGTGTGAGTGGGGCTCCTTGCCCTGGGCTGTGTGGGAGTTGCATCCCCCTGAGTCGTGGGCAGTGCTCGGGGTCCTGGCTACCCCTCAGCTGCGGCTTTCCATGGAAATGGGAGAAAATTCCTATTTTTGATCCTCATCCTCCATCAAATGCGGCTGGAATGGGCCGGTGAGATCCGACAGGGCTGGATCAGACAGCTGGACAGACAGACAGACAGAGCGTGTGATTGCTCAAGCCACACTTCCTTAGGAAACTGGGCTAAAAATAAGCAAAATCCAGTTCTTTCCCACAAATAGCTCCAGTTGCCACAAACAGAAGTTTTTCCTGTGAAAAAAAAAAAAGTGTTTTGTTTGAGAATTGCCCTTTGTTCCTGCTGGAGGGAGGGAGGGAGAGAGCACTGACAGGAGGGATGGAACCCCCAAATCCCTCACCTGGGGCTCACCCACAGCTCGGGAAGCTGCAGAACCATCGATATCCTGGAATTCCAGAGTGGTTTGGGTTGGAGGCACCTTAAAGCCCATACAGTGCCACCCCTGCCATGGATAGGGACACCTTCCAGCGTCCCACGTTGCTCCAAACCCTGTCCAACCTCTCCTGAGACATTCCTGAGCCTTCCCAACATCCCCACAGCCCCTTTTTCCATGGCTGGAGGAACAGCTTTCCTTTTTTTTTTGCAGCCAAGTGCGTAATCCACCCCTGGCTCCCTCCTGGTGAGGGATTTCCTTCGCCTGGGGACCAGCTGAGCCCGAGGCGAGGGGTAGGGGGCTCCCAGCAACATTCCCAAACCTCGTGCTGCAGGCTTGGCTGGATTTGTGGGGCTTCTCTCTCATCTCTGGAGGCAGCAGCTGTGGGGTCTCGTGTCCAGGGAAGCCCTGCACACACGTGGGAGTGGCTGAGCAGGTTGGTGGAGTCCAGGATAATTTGCTTTTTGCCACAACTCCTCTCCCAGTTCCCTTCTCCTGGTTCCTGGCACTGGCACGGAGAAGTTTGGGAATGGTGGCTCCCACCCCTGCCATACTGCAGGCAAAGCTCCTCGCCAGGAAATGAGGCTTTTTCTGATAGCAAAAAAAAAAAAAAAAAAAAAAAAA
>VXBQ01001621.1:19151-55139 GCA_013400175.1 Phainopepla nitens | reverse complement strand
TAAAACTCCTTTTAATTACATTGCAATTAAGCTGGGGATGATGTGGTTGCTCTGGATGGCCCTGGGGGTCTCAGCCTGGCCCCGATGTCCCTCTGTAGGAGGAAGGGAGGGATAAGAGAGGTTTTCCAGAGGGGCTTTGGAAGTGTCCAGGGCCAGGCCATGGGCTCTCCAGGGTCTCCCATCCCCAGCGTTTGCTGTTGGTAATTTATTTACAATATATCTATTTATAATAAATATATTTTTAATAATAATGTATTTACCAATACAATTTATTGCCCACTGAGGAGCAGGGCTGGCTCAGGCCCTCAGCCCAGGTTTGCTGAGAGGGTTGGGGTGGGTGAGGATGAGGAAGGAGCTGCTCAGAAATCCCAGAGGCATCCAGGGAAACACCACAGGGAGCTGCCAGGAGAAGCTGGTGAAGCAGCCTGGAAAACCCTGTGGCGTTTTCTGGATGGAATTGAAGTTAAGGATGCTTGGCTGGCCGGGAAGGCCCAGCAGGAGGGTAGAGCCGTGGAGAATCCCCATCCCTTGGGTTTTCCTTGGCTCTGGAGCAGCACAGGGAGGGGACAGGGATGGGTCCAGTGCCTGGTTTGGGGAGTCCTGGCCGGCTGTCAGTCAGCCTCTGGTAAGTGCAGTTGTTTGGGGTGAAAAATTAGTTAGTTATTTGGGGGGAAAGTGCTGGAAATGATGGGAAAAGCGCCCGCGGCTGCCCTGGGATTCGTGGATCCGTGAAGGGCACCCCACTGGTGCCAAACAGAGGGGCTGTGCTGCCAGGTGAGGGCACCAGGGACAGGCAATGGCTCTAAAAACGCTGGCATAGTGCAAAAATTCAAATAAAAGTAGGGAGGGAAAGCCACAAACGGCTTCTGCCTCTTGTTTGGGGGAGGGAGCTGTGGGGGCCCAGCAAATGCTTTTAATAAAGTGTTCCTTCCTGAGTCCAGGGGAAAAATCCCAGAAACCTCAAAGCTTTTCCCATTACATAAGGAGCAGATGCTGCTGGGCACAGCCCTGTCCCTGTCCCCAGCCGCCGTGGGGGACCCGGCTCCCTGCCAGGCACAGCCCCCAGCACCGGGATGGAATTCCCAGAAAATCTGTGGCTGCCCCTGGAAAGTGTCCCAGGCCAGCTTGGACGGGGTCTGGAGCACCCTGGGACAGTGGGAGGTGTCCCTGCCCATGGCAGGGGGTGGCACTGGGTGATCTGTGAGGTCCCTTCCCGAACATTCCGGGGTTTTTTGATTCTTCTTGAAGGCGCCTTCCAGGATTTTGTGATTCCCCCCGGAGGTGGAAGGGGAGGATGAGGAGGGCAGCGGGGCAGGTGCCTGTGCTGGTGGCAGGGAGGACCCGTTCTGTCACGCGGGGTGACACGGCTGGGTAATTTCTGCGGCAATTAACGCCTCATTAAAGTGCACGAGGGAACAATCAGAGCGGTGAATTTTACCCAGCACAATGGCTTTGGGCCCTCGGGGTTTTTCTGCCTTTCTTTTGAGAAGGAAACAGTCTTTTTCTGGCTTTAACTGCTCCCTGTCTGGGGGCAGAGCAGGAGGGAGCCTCGGTGGGCATCTCCACTCCGGGATGGGATTTCCCTCTGCAATCCCACGGGGCGAGCTGAAACCCCCAGGACGTGAAATCCGGCTGGAGGCAGGGGTGAAAACCAACCCCGTCCCAAAAATGTTTGTGTTGAGATGCCCACCACAAAAACTGAGGGGAGGAGAAGGGCAGGAGGGATCTCCAGGGCTGGGAAGGGGTTCTGGAGGAATTCCAAGGGGGAAGAGCAGCCCGCAGGTACCCTGAGGATGCTGCCGGTGGGGGCTCCTTCCTCTGGAGGGGACGACGAGAATGCCGAGATTGATATGTGGAAGAATTCTATCATTACTAAAAGTTATGAAGTTGGTGTGGTTAATTTTAGTGCTGGGTTATTTTAGTGCTGGCTATCCTAAAGACATATTCAAAATTCCGCTTGATTGTGTTCTATTTTATTTCTTAAAATGTTATATATGTATTAAGTTTCATAATATGTTCATATATATTTATTTTCCAGCCTTGCCTGGTTTTGTTTTGTATGGCAATCAGTTTTTTGTAATTAGTTTTATGCCCTTTTGAGTATGTGTAACTTATTGTGGTAGAGGTTCTGGTGGATGCAATGGATGAAGACTGGTATTTTTTTGTTAGATTGAATTTTTTATTTTGTTTTTTTCTGTGCATGTTTTTTGGGCTCTTGGTTGTAGTTTAGATTATAAGGTTGGTTTGATTCAGTTTTTGGGGTTTGAGAAGTTTTGTTATTTTGAAGCTTTGTAATTTTGTTATTTTTTATTTTGTTTTTTTTTTGTAAATAGTCCTTTCCTTTATTATTATATATTTGCACATTTCTTTATGCTGTTTTTGCATGTATATTCTGCTTTTTGCAAGTATAGTATAGGCACAGTATATCTCAAATGCAGTAGGTTTTAAACAATAAGTAATGTCTAAATATATATTCTAAAATAATATTATATATATTATATAATATAATATTCTAATAGTATATTAAAATTAAGTCTTTTTAAATTTTCATAATATAATATAACATTCTAATACTAAAATTAAAAATTAAGTATTTTTTAAATTTTCAGAATATAATATAACATTCTAATATTAAATTTAAAAATTAAGTATTTTTTAAATTTTTAATTTCAAGATGGGCAGAGAGGCTGGAGCACAGGGGCTCCTAGGAAGGGTTTGAGGTGACCAGGGGTGTGACAAGGTGGGACAGGAGGGAGAGGGGAGATGTGGCTGTGCTTGGGAAGTCCCTGAGCGCTTCTGGCCGGGTTTTGGGGTTCGTTCCCGCCCGTTGTGACACCAAAGGGAGCAGCTGATCCCTGACCGTGTGTCCCTCTCTCCTCAGGAGCCTGATGCCACGGACCCTGGAGGGACAGATCACCATGGAGAAGACCCCCAGCTACTTTGTCACCAAGGAGGCCCCGCGGCGCATCTCCAACATGTCCCGCGACACCAAGCTGATCGTGGTGGTGCGCGACCCCGTCACCCGCGCCATCTCGGACTACACGCAGACCCTCTCCAAAAACCCCTCCATCCCCAGCTTCCAGGCCCTGGCCTTCAAAAACCTCAGCACGGGACTGATCGACACGAGCTGGAGCGCGGTGCGGATCGGGATCTACGCCAAGCACCTGGAGAACTGGCTGCAGTACTTCCCGCTCTCCAGATTCCTCTTTGTCAGCGGGGAGAGGCTGGTCAGCGACCCTGCGGGGGAGATGGGCCGTGTCCAGGACTTCCTGGGGCTCCCGAGGCTGGTCACGGACCAACATTTCTATTTTAACGAGACCAAGGGCTTCCCCTGCCTGAAGAAGCCGGAGGAGGGGAGCAAACCTCGCTGCCTGGGCAAGTCCAAGGGGCGGCCGCACCCCAGAATCGACGGGCAGGTGGTGCAGCGCCTGCGGGAGTTCTACAGACCCTTCAACATGAAGTTCTATCAGATGACAGGGCAGGATTTTGGGTGGGACTGAGCCCATCCCCAGGGCACGCTGCCGGGCTGGCACCTGGGCTGCCAGGACTGTGGTCCAGGGATGCCCGTGGTCATCGTGGTCCAGGGATGCCCATGGGCATTGTGGCCTAGGGATGCCTGTGGTCACTCTGGCCCAGGGATGCCCATGGTCATCATGGTCCAGAGATGCCCGTGGTCACCCACCAGCACCCTCCTCCCTTTGTTCTAATTTATATCGGACCTTTTCTGGCAAGAAACGGACTTTTCTGGAGTAGAGAGAAATATTTAAGAAATAAAACCACAGAGGAGCCCTCTCCCCTCCCTGAGCAGATTAAATATTCTTCCATATAAACCTTGCTGATCTCCATTAACTGGGAAGTTTCTGGGTGGCAGGTGGGAGCGTGGTTTGTGTGCTTGGGGATCCTGGATCCAGCATCCAGAATAAAACCTCTGGAAACCTCTGGGGCAGGCAGCCAGGGGGGTTTTACTGAGCCAAGTTCTGGGAGTGACACAGTGCCTGGTGGCCAGGGGACAGCTGGGCAGCCAACTCCAATCCTGGGAGGAGTTTTGCCAATGGAAAAGAGTCCCTAGAAATTTTCCAGCTGAGAAAAAAAAATAAACAGGAGCACTTCTGAATAAATGTCAGGTCCTGGCTTAGGGAGAGGGAGTTGTGGATCACCTTCCCATCTTCTTGCCTGATAGAGCAGGGCCTTTCTCACTCTTAGGAGCAAAATTCCAGCTTCTCCACAATTTACCCAAACTCAGCCCTTTCAGCTCAATAATCTCAATGGTTTTTCAAATGTGCAGCCATCAAGGGTCATCATAGGAGGCTGCAAAAATTACTTTAATCTCTACTAACTAGTTTTCCTTTAATTAAAGATGGGGAAAACATTTAATTAACCTCTAAGATCTTATTAGTGACTTGTATTTGTCTCTTTAACGAGCTAATTATGAGTTTTGGAGGGCCGTCAGGCCCTGCATTATTTGCAAATCTGCTTTGGCCCGTGGTTTCTTCCATCATGCAGCATCCCAAACCTGCATCCCAGAGCTGCCCATGCTGCTGAGGTGCCTCTCCTTCCTTCCTCCTTCCTCCTTCCTCCTTCCTCCTTCTCCTTCTCCTCTCTCACGGTGAGGGAAGCAGGAGCCACTTCTGGGATGTACAAGGGGCCTCGTCCCTTTTCCTCCCAGCTCCAGGGTGGTTTCACACCCACACCTGGTGCTTTATCCTGTACAGCTCTCCCTGCTCCCAGGTCCTGGCACCTCCCTTGTGTCCCTGGAGGTGAGGTTTGCTTCCTGTCCCATGCTCCGGGCTGCAGGTGAGGTTGGATGTGTTCCTGTTCATTCCCAGGACAAGTGACACGTGCAGGGACAGGCTTAAGGGGATGCTGGAGTGAAATGCAAACAGCTGCCAGTTTCTCTGTGGAGAGGAGCCACCGAGGTGACAGTCCCTGGGTGCTTTGTGATCAGCACAAAAATTTATTTGAATATTATTCAATTTTAGAGTTGAATGTAATTGAATTTAATTAATACGATTGAATTAATAATTGAATATAATTTAATTTATTTGGATATTGCCAAGGAAGAGAGAGTGAGAGGAGATGAAACCAGGACTGGATGGAATTCCAAAGTCCTCGGAGTGATGCAGCTGTTGCTGGGATGGATTCTGCACCCCCTGCCCAGTGCAGGGTCTCCCAGGTGTGTCCCCCCAGCTCTGTGACCCCTGCCCATCGACCCACACAGGTGGGATGGGTTCACACAATCCCAGAATCATCAGGCTGGAAGAGATCATCGAGTCCAACCCGTGCCCAACTCCTCAACTAAACCCTGGCACCCAGTGCCACATCCAAGCTTTTTCCAAACACATCCAGGGACGGTGACTCCACCACCTCCCCGGGCAGCCATTCCAGAACTTTATCACCCATTCTGTGAAGAACTTCCTAACATCCAACCTAAATTTCCCTTGGTGCAGCTTGAGACTGTGTCCCCTCGTTCTGTCAGAGATCAATCCCCCTGGCTGTGTCCCCCCAGCTCTGCGACCCCTGCCCACCAACCCACAGATGTGGGACGGGTTCAGCACCCCGTGCCCAGTGTGGAGTCCCCCGGCTGTGTCCCCCAGCCTGTGACCCCCCGGCCACCTCCGCAGCGGGGGTGGGATGTCGGAGCGGCTGGAGCCCCTTGTCAGCCTGGCTGGCAGCTCCGCATGATGGACTGCGCTCTGCTTGTTTAGGTTTTGTTTCCAGCGACGACATTCGACCAAATTATTCTCCACGAAGGGCTTTAAAGTTTCCCAAGTGCCTGTGAAAGCCTGGAAACGCTGATAGTGATCCTATTTCTCAGCTGAGTGACTGCATTCAGCCCCAGCCATATTGATATGCAAAACGTTAAGGGTCCCGGCTCTAAAGATGGTTTCTGTCTGCCCTGTGAAAGGGAACCATACTTTTTTAAAGCCCAGCCCTTTCTAAAGCCGCACAATACCATATAGACTATGCCATTTAAAGCATCTGAAGCGACCCAAAATGTATTGAAAGCTCGCTTTGCAGACTCATTAAGACTACTCAATGGGTTCTGGCAAATACCGTGCCAGGGCTGACCGCACGGATTAAGACTTTTGAAGTGTTACACAAACCCCCTGCTTAAACTAATTGCTGCCCCGCAGCTCACGAGGTCAAGTATTTGTATTCATTGCCTCCGAGAGGTGCCACTTATGGCTCTGTCCAGGTGAAGTCTGCACTTCATTAGATCAAGACAATAAAAGCAGCTTTGGTAGGAAGGAGATGAAATCTCCCCTGCTCCTGCTCTGAGCCAAGCACAGGCTTAAGTCCACCTCGGCGGAGTTTGTGGTGCTTTCAAGAGCTCCAGTGGAGCGACGTGCTCCCAAAAAAAGTGTTTCAGTGCAGGATGGTGACAGCAGCCCTGTCGTACTTGTGCTGTCATGCAGGGTCCAGCTTGAGCAGAGATTCCTCGGAATCCCGAGCGCTCATGGAGCACCTCTCCACTGGGACATTTCATTCTCCAGGGTCATAGAATCCTGGAATGGGTTGGAGGGACCTTAAAGCCCATCCAGTGCCACCTCTGCCATGGCAGGGACACCTTCCACTGTCCCAGGCTGCTCCAAACCCCATCCAACCTGGCCTGGGACACTGCCAGGGCTCTAGGGGCAGCCACAGCTCCTCTGGGAGGAACTGCTCTGAAACTCCCACAGAGGCTCAGGGACAGGTGTCACTGCTGGATCCTCCTGCTCAACACCTCTGGGAATAAAGCTCTAATGAGAGGATGCTGAGCTGTGCTGGTGTTTTCTGGGACAGAGGGAGTTTGGGCAGCTGCTTGCTCAGGGGACAATGGCAAAACATCCTGTGCTCTTGGAGCTGGAAAAATGTCTCTGGAGCACCAGATTCATTGGGAAAGTGCCAGAGCAAGAGGATGATGAAGATCCAGCTTTGCAGCCAAGTATGAAATGAAGTTTTCATCTTCGTCTCAGTTAACCAAAGTTTCCATTTCTAGACCTAATTTTGTTTTGAAAATCCAGCTATCCAAAGTTTTGTGGTTCCTGTGCTCTGGGCCTCCCTCTCCATTCCACTCCATAAGCCAGGAAGAGCAGGGCTGGAAGAGCTTTCCAAAATTTTTTATTTACTCCTTTTTCTGTTATACCAGATTTAGGAGGACAGAAGGGAAAGACCAGAAATAGGGAAGGAAAAAAAAAAAAAGCTCCAAAAGCAAGAAGTGAAAACTTCCTTGCTTTTGCGTGGGTCTGGAGATGAGGAGAGCAGCAGGGTTGATTTTCAGTCCCACGGTTCATCTTGAATGTTTGTAACCTGCAACAGGGAAAGTCATGCTCTTCCCTGGAAATGCCCATCCATCCCCATTCCCTGCTGCCATGTCCCACACCACATTCCCCAGGTGCAGCTGGTGCTGCCAGGCACCTGTGGGCTATAAAAGCTGGGAGGAGGCACTAGAGCCTCCGTGCAGGATTTCCCCCAGCTCTGCAGGGCTGTCCTGGCTCAGGGAGCAGGAGCTGGCACTGGCTGGTAAGTGGGGAGTGCTGGCAGAGGTGTTGGGCATCCTATCTGCTGTTTTGGGGGGGCTGCAGCAGTGTGGTTGTGTGCAGCCATCACGTGCAAATGCCAAATTTATGCTCTGATTTGAAACAGCAAGGTGTTGCCTTGCTTAATTAATTTACATCACACGAAAGAACAAATTTATGCCTTTCTGGCAGGAGGAGAGCCCCAGACCCTAATTGTGAACCCTACATGGGTATGGGGTAGAGGGGGCACATGGGATGGGGCACTGCCACCACTGCTCCTTCCCCAGGGAATGAGTACACATGGAAGGGGCAGGAGGAGGGGGATGGCCATTGGTGATGCCACAGCTGGTACTGAAGGAGAGAATGGAGCTGTAATGGCTGATCCAGCCCCATTTTTCCCAGCTGATGGGGCTGTGAGTGCTGGTGCAGGTCACTAAGCCAGTGCTCCCACCGCTGGGAAGGATCAGGCTGGCACAGCCAGCCCTGCCCTAGCGCTGGCAGCCACACCTGAAAATCAACAGTGAGGGAATTTCCTCCCCTTTTTTTTTCCCTTTTACTCTGAGTTTAAACTTCCATCTGATGGCTGATTGCTGAAGACCCCCCCTGGCAGCTGCAGCACGCTGCTGGCAGATGCCAGAGGAAAGGAAAATGTGAGGGATGGAGGGCAGCAGGAGAGAGGCCGGGAAACTGGGAAACGCTCCTGGTGGGGATGGGAAAGGGGCCTGTGCAACAGCCAGCCTTTAATTAAGGGTCTTTAAAGAGCTTTCCCAGCTGGTTAACATTGCCTTGCCATATTGGAGTGGTTTAGAAGCAATGCTCCTCGGGAGTGACTCCCTTCCTGTCAGCCCTGTGCGTGCGTGACGGCTCCTGGTCCCTCACCCTGCTGGAAAAATGGGTGCATGCCTTGCTGGAGAGGACAAGGAGAGCCCTGCAGCCTCCCAGGGAAGACTCTCTTTTTTCTATGCTGATAAAGACCCAAATATATTTAATGTAAATATCTTGCAGCCCTTGGAGCAGCTGGAGGGGGGGTGTGTGCCAGTGGCACCACCAGGGGCTGGAGGGGACAGCGTGTGGCACCCAGCACCCAAATGCTGGATTGGGAATGCCTGATCCAGCCCAGGGGTGGATACTGGTGACAGGAACCAGCCCTGGGCCGTGGGGAGCTCTGAGGGCAAAGCTACACCTGAAGTGCAGGAGCTCCTGTGTGGCAGGTGTGGGATCCTGGGGGTGCCAGGGGCACCCAGACCTCCTCTGGAGCTGCTGCCTCTCCCCTGTTTCTCCTGCTGGAACGAACCTGCAGGGATGAGCTGTGGAGTGACAGCATTTCCCTCCAGCCAGCTGGGGACTGGCTTTGCTGTGCACATAAACCTGCACTGAGGTGTTGCTGCTGAAACTTCCTGGGCACTTATCCCATCTCTTTTGGCTTTAGCTGCTCACTCCAACCCTCCAGAGCCTTTCCTTCCTCCACCCCACGCTGGAACTGCCCTGTACAAAATCCTCTTGGAGGCAAAAGCAGAGCTGCCTGTGGGATGGGGACTCTGGGGTCCTGTCCCTGTTTCACCAGGAGATTTATGGTTGCCTGTAACCTCCAGCTGAGGTTTTGGCCTTGAGCTGCATTTGCAGAGGAGAAGGTGATGCAAAGCTGGCTCCAAGTGTGCTGGGAGTGTTTTGTTCCTGCTTTTCCAGAAAAGCATCCCCTGACCACTGGAGCAATTTGCTCTCCTGCTCCCTTCATCCAAGTTGGGGCTGAGGGATGCACAGCTGAGCCCCTTCCTCCTCCTCCTCCTCCTCATGTCCCAGCCTCACCACAGCATTCCCAAACTGAGGTTTCCCCACTCTGTCAGCTCCAAGGACATGGATATTGCTGAGGCTCCCTCTGCTCCCACAGCCTGCTTTTATCTTTGGAAAAAATCCAAATAAAAGCCAAAAGGCAACTTTAATAGTGTAATATTAGAGAGGGCTGGGAGAGAAAGGCTCCTGCCTGGGGCCATGGCACAGCTGGGGTCCCAAGCACAGATCCACGCTTCCATTTAGGGGATGCACGGGGAAAATGGAGGAAAAACAAATTAAATCAGTGTTTGCTAGGCTTGGCTGACATGTGCTGTGCTCAGGCAGAGGAGGACAGGGAGGGGGAGCCAAGGCTGAGCTTCCTGTTACCTTTAGGACAGGTATTGGGATTATTCTGTCTGAGCAAAGCCCAGCTATGAACCTGCCTGGGGAAGGTGTGATCCTTGAGATCCTGGAGCAGCCTGCCCAGGGATGGGCATCCCTCAGCAAGGGGCAAAATCCAGGCACAGGCTGCAGTAACCGGTGGAAAACATTCCAAGTCCGGAGAGGCTTCGCAATAATTTCCACATTCCGTAATTTTTCTCAAGAGGGGAAGAGAGGCAAGCCTGGAATAATTACCCACACAAGCAGCCATTGAAACGTTCTGTGCTGCGAGCACTGATCACTTACTGTACTTAACGAGACAATTTTGGCTCTCGGGCACATAAAAGCAAGCAGTGATTAAAGCTCTTGTTTGCAGGATCCATGAGCCAAAGCACAAAAGTCTGTTGCTAGATCCAAGTCTGGACTTGGCAAGCGGCTCCTGGATGGGGAGTGAGCCAAGGTGGAGTGGCTGCGCTAAGGATCTGCAGGGCTTGGGGTACTGGGGAGTGCTGCAGTGCTGGTCCCCCTGATGCCTGCAAAGGCTGACCTGGAAACAGAGACTGGGTAGAAAAAAAGGATAAAAGGGATTTATTGAAAGGATCCAGCTTGGGCAGTGCAAGAACCCTGCTGGGGCTACACCCAAGTCAAACCCACAAATGGTCACAAAATAGATCCCTGGTCATGAGGCCTCACACTTTTATAAGTTTTGGTCCATCAGTAAATTGGAATTTATTGTCCAATTCCAGCTTCAGGTCATGAAGCTCCATCCTCCTTGCTCTCTCTCTTCCTTCACTGTTGTTCACAGTCTTGGGCCTAAAATTTGTCTGTGGTGCCAAGCTAGAAAGGAATTGTTTTGTCTCCCTACTCTGTGAAGAGCTTCATATGAAGCCCAGAACTGCACACTAAACCAGCACAGAATGTGAAAAATGTAAAAGCTAAAACATAAGGCATCACCCCCACCCTGCCAGTTCCAGGTGTGTGGGGGTGTTCCCAGCCCCTGGGATGTTTTGCAGGGAGTGGAAGGTGTCGCAGCTCTCTGGGGCTGGGAGAGTCTCCTGGGTGGTGGAAGGAGCAGGTGCTGAGCTGGAAATGGGGTCAGTGGGTGTCTGCTGCTGTCTCCCTGTGGAGCAAGAGGAGCCAGGGAAGGTAAAAGGCCCTGGTGTGTGCAGGCAGTGCTGCAGAGTGAGGGGCTTGGCTGGAGGCAGAGCCTCTGGCTCCTCATGCTGCCTGGATTTGGGGATTGCAGCTTGGGGATTCTGGGTTTCCAGGGTGTCTCAGACTCCAGCTAAACTGAAGGAGCTGTTCCCTGCTGAGAGGCCATTGGGATATCTGAATTGCCCATGAGTAAAAGTACTGAAAGTGTCCTTTGTGCAGTGCTGGGCACCACCCTGCTTGGAAATGCTGTCCTGGGATGAACTGGGACCAGCAGGGCCAGAGCTCGCTGCAGCACTGGGGGTGTTACTGCAGCATCTGTGGGGATCCCTGCTCAGGAGCCTTCTCCCAGCCTGGCTTTGTGTGTGACACGTGAGTTTGATGCAAGGTTATCCCCTCTGGGCAGTGATATTTTGGCCAGAGGAGTTGGCTGTGAGTTCTGGTCAGTCCCACAGGTACCCTGTGGTGCTGAAATTCCCCTAAACCCTGGCACTGGTGCCCTGCAGGGATGGGCAGCCCTGGGACAGCCAGGGCAGGGTTTGCTGCAGCACAGCCCTGTCTGAAGGGCTTTATTTTACCCTGAGGATCTCCATGCTGCTGATGTCAGTGGTGCAGTGCCTGGTGTGAGTGTCCCCTCATGTGAGTGTTGATGTCCCCTCATGGCTCTGCACTGGGCTGCTGGGAGAGCTGCTGCTGCTGCTGGGATGAGCTCTGCCTGAGGTGGGCAGGCAGCCCCAGCACTGCTGGTGGCACAGGGAGCTGGGAATGAGCTGGGGCCAGGACACCGGCATAAATCAGCCCTGTTTGGTTCAGTGCAGCTGCGTGATTGAGATCAGGTCAAGATCTGGTTCAGATCTTCATCTCTGCTTGTTAAGCTCCTGTCCTTGAGGACAGTGTGGGTTCACCTCGGAGGGAAGATAAATGAGTCCCAGTGTAGCAGCACTAAATCTGTTCATCCTTGTGCTGGGCTTTCCAGGGCTCTGTGTGCTGCAGGACAGGGAAAGCATCCAGGGAAATCCTTGGGATGGCTGAGAGACCCAGCTTTTTACAGAGAGCCCCCTCTGGCCTTTCCCCTGGAAAAAAAGCAAGAATTCAGATGCTGAATAAATTCCACAGACATTACCTATGCTAATTGTGAGACTGCTTATCCAGGGCTGTTACTGCTGCCTTCTCCTCAAGCATCAAACCAAATCAGGTCCTTGCAGAGAGCTTTTATTTCAAGCAGTGACGTCCTGGCTGTCCTGAGGATGCTGTGGAGGTCCAGCTCCTGGGGTGGCTGTGTCCCTTGGGTGCCTCTGCTCCAGCCTGGATGCAGTCAAGCTTTCTGTTAAAATGTTTTCTGTTCATGTCTCCTGGCATGAACTGGGAGCATCCCATGGTGTGCAAAGGTGTCCCCAGGGATGTCCCTGCAGCACTGGCCATCCGGCCAGCCCAGGGCACAGCTGCTACCAGAACCCACTTGGGAGCTGCACTTGGCTTTCCTGGCTTCATTTTAGATGGAAAAGAGCATTTCTGGAGCAGGTCTGGCAGCCCTGGAAGGGCCCTGGCAGATGGGCAGCCTTCATCCATGGCTCTGCTCTCTTGGATGAGTTGTGCTTGTTGGAATTATTTACTGCATTTGTCGATAAACACTCTGGGCACTGGGCTGTATTTCATGAACACCACACTCTCCATGTGCCTGCTGTTACATTTCAAGAGCATAAATAACAGTGGGGCAGCAGCAGAAATTAAAACCAAACACACGGAACGATTTACACCCAGAATTTTTCAACACAGAAAGGAAGGGGAAAAAACCACCCTCACTTAAACCTTGCTCCTGCCTTTCCTGGGGTGCCTCTGGCTTTGCTCCTGCCTCCAGCTGAGGGGATATTGGCTGTTTGTGGGAAGCCACCTGCTTTGCCCACATCCCCTCGTGTGTGGGGACACGGTCCCAGGCTGGCTGGTGCCATGTGTCATTCTAGAGCCCCCCTCTTGGCACATCTCGCCTGGTGCCACCCTGGTGTTTATTTTCCTATGGAGGAAAACATCCAGCAGCATGTGCTGCAGTCTCCAGGTTGTTTGTTTTCCTTTAAAATGCAGTCGAGATCTAATCAGATGAAAACAAACTCTCCTAAGAGCGGGGCTGTTCAGAGCAGGCAGCCAGGGCTCCCTTCCCTTCCCTCTGGTTGTGTTTAAGCGTTTCCCCCTCATCGGTGACGCAGCCGTTCCTCATAAATCAGCGGAGGTAGGAGCACATTTGCTCCCCTGGCTTTGAAGAGGCGTCAGATCTCCGAACAGAGGCTTCTTGCTGGGTGATCCTCTGGGGCTGGTTCTCATTTCCTTGTAGGAGGTGGGTCTGGAGCCCATTTTGTGCATTTGGGAAGGCTGGTGGGGCTGGGGGGAAGAAGGGGGAGGAAAAGGAATGACTTTGCTTCGTTGACAAAAAAAAAAAGCCTCGACACCACAAGCACTGTGCCCCATTAACGTCCCACTGACACAATTATTCACCAGGAAGACGCAGATATTGATTTGGCAGGAACTGCACGTGCCATGGCAGGGCTGAGGCTGAATGGATCCATAAACTGAACTCAGTGTGGGCTCCCTGCTAACCTGTGACTGAGTGTGCCCTGCCTGGGCTCAGGCCACATCATTTGAGGTACTTCTGTGGCTTTCACCCCTCTGGTGTCACTGCTGGCCTTGCCATATGCCCTGAGCCATTGGGGGGTGGCACTGAGGGCTGTGCTGCTGCTGGTCTCTGGGAAGGGCCTCTGGGCAGTCAGCATTTGGGGGGATCCACCTCCCAGGGGATGGGGATGAAGGGGGGTACTGGGAAGCGCAGGTCCTCTGGCCAAGGGATTGCATCTTGTGCATTTTAATAGATGAAAACCTGCCAAGGTGAGCCATGGAGTGCCCCAGAAATGGAGGTTTCCTGTTCGATTCTGCCCAGTTTTTATGCCTTGAAGAGAAGGTGTTGCCACACCGGTGGCACAAGGCATCCACTGCTGTCCCAGCCATGCTCATACCCCTCCCAAATCCCTCCTGTGCCTGCATTATCTGGGAAGGGCTCAGAGATGTGTCCATGCAGCTTCAACTCTGTGTTAGGGCCAGGTTGCTTTGAAATGAAGCATTTCCATCACCTCTGTGGCAGCCTCTGGGTGTGCCTGGGCTCTGAGGAGCTGGGCACTAAGGCTGGACACCCTCTGGATATGGCCTGGCAGACACTTCCACCTGGGAATGACGTGGCTGCTGCCCAGGGGGAGCATTGCTGGCTGCAGCCAGAACCGCTGCACTCATCCAGGCAGGGAGAAACTCGCTGGAAGAATTTTAAGGAATTCATCTGGCAGGTTTGGGAAGGTAATTGTAATGTGAAGGTGGAGCTGGAACATTTCTGCTGCGCTGGGCCGTTTGCACCGAGAGGAGCTGGCAGCAGGCGAGCTGCTGAGTGAGGAGCCGGCGCTGCCATATGGAGCTGCTCGCTCACAAAAAGCTCAGCCGGGGCCAGGGCTTGGCAGCCCCGCTGCACAGAGCCCCTGGGTGGGAATAAAAGTTTCTCCTCGCGTTCCTGGGGGTTGCAGGATGCGGCTGCAGGCAGCAAGGACCGCGATTTGTCCCCTCCTCAGCAGAGTTCTCGCACATCAGCTTGGGGAGCAGCACTCAAGGGACTCCCCACGGACATCTTGTGCTTAAACTCGCTCTCTGCTGGGTCTGAGCTTTCATCTGACTTGGCTTTTGTGCCTTGGATCACCCTTGGCTTGCCCAGCCTCCTGTGCTCCATTGAGTCTGTGTGAGGCAGGAGGTTTATGCAGGGGAATTTGGGATTTGCTGAGGAAGGTGGCAATGAGGAGGCTGGAACAGGCTGGCAGGGCTGTGTCTTATTTCTGGTGATAAGAGCAGGGAAGGGGGAGGAACAAACTCACTGGAATTGGAATACTGGGTATTTCAGAATGGTAAAGTAAAAAAAGCCCAAGCAAAACTGATTTTAAGCATAAATAGTCTGCGGGAGTTTGTAGTCTCAAGGTCCTCCAGAATCTGAGCATGGGAGATGAGATGGGGAAAGCATGAGGTACAGGAATGAAATCACTCTGCTGCTGCTAGATGAGAGATGCATTGGAAGGGAATCAGACTTGAAGTCTGGAAGTCCCAAACCCATCCTTTACATCCCAACCCTGTTCCCTGCTGCCTCTTTGAAACCATGGGTTTGTGGCTGCCCGTCCCTGGAAGTGTCCAAGGCCGGGCTGGACAGGGCTTGGAGCAGCCTGGGATAGAGCAAGGTGCCCCTACCCATGGCAGGAGAGATGGAATTTTGTGAGCTTTAAGATCCCTTCCAACCCAAACCATTCCAGGATTTATCCATGAGAAGGGATCCTGAGCTGGAGGGGTTTTCACCTGCATGGCATCGGCTGCTCCTCTGCTCCTGCCCTGATCCTTAATTGAACTCGAGCTGCAGTGGAGCTCCATCAGGGACACATTTGGCCTCCAGCCTCCTCACACAAGGCCAATTCCCTCTCTCCTTGCATAAACAGGGAGCTCAGTGCATCAGGGAGCCCCGTGCCTCGGGACAGCGACCCTACAGGAGAGCTCCAGAAAGGAAACGCTAATGGAGAGCGAGACAAGAGCAAATCCAGAAGAACAGAGGAAACCCTTGTTAGATCAGGGCCGAGCCAGTGGGTCTGGAGGTAGTTAGGGCTGTACAGCATGCAGCAGTCTGTAATATTTTATTCCAGGGATATATATTTCCGGGACAAGTTGTTAGATTGACCTCTAGTGTTCATTTTCTTAAGGGAGAATTTTGTGATCCAGTCCTGTTTTGATGAAGTCTCGTACCTTTGCACTTTGAACAGGCTTTGAGGGAAGGTTTTGTTTTTCTACTGGATAAATCCTCCAAATGTCAGTGTGGGTCTGCAGGAGTTTTCTAATGAGCTGCCTGTCAGGCAGCCAGGAGGGCTGTGGAAACGTTGACACACGATTCCCTCGGAAGGGCTGGATGCAGCCCTGGCTCTCCGAGGCAGTGGGAGCCCTGCCACCACCAGGCCGGGCCCAAACGCTCAGCCAGGAGATCAAAGGTGGATTTGTGCTGCGAAGTTTAGCTTGGATAGGCCCTTTGGATTTCTCTGGTGCTCCCTTCACTGAATTCTGTGGTGAGGGAAAGATTTGATTTACTCTAAGATCTCAGGTTTTTTTATAGCCACCCCCATATGTCTTTGGGAATTATATCCTAAGTTTTTCTCCTTGTGAACCGCTCATGCAGGGATTGAGTTTTAGGCTTGGTTGGAAACTGGAGCAACTGGAGGTTGGAGGGATTTTTCCCAGTATTGTCACTGGGAGATGCTCATCCCGTGTGTCCTAATTGATACTGCTCAGTCTCATGTGTCTCCAGTTGAAATCCAGATATATTTTGGGTGTGGTTTCATGGATTTGAATGGCTGGAAGTTTCTGAATAGCAGCCAACAATGCTAAATATCTTTTCTTCCCCTCTCAACGCATTCTTCCTCTGTGTCAGAGAGCTGTCACTAAAACTATTTTTAATTGTTGTGTGTTTTAATTCATGATGTTTTGTTGGAAAATATTCATCACTTGTTTGCTCAGAGAGGGAGGAGGAAATTCTGGTCTTGGGGAAAGTGATGAAAATCCAAGTCATTTCACTGAGCTCACATTATTTTGGAATTATGTGCAGGAAAAATTACTCTTTATAGCCTGAAGGCTCTAAAAAGAAGAATTTTGAATTTCTGTAGTCTCAGTCAAGTTAAACAGCACACTGAGGGCTTTAAATCTTGGGAAATCAAAGCCTGAGCTTCAAAAAAGTGAGAAAATTGAAGAAAAAAGCCTTGTGTCAGTGCTTTCAAGCAGTGAGCTCCTATATGGGCATCATATTCTGCCTCTTCGGTAGGAAAACTGCACAGGTTAGTTCTGGGATAAGTTTATTTCCTAATTATTCACTGAAAATAAACTTAGTGATGATGCAGAGGTCTCAGATTTCAGCTGTGGTGTTTCTGTTGTGCTGTCACTGCCCTGGCACCTGAGGGGAGCTGATTTTGGTGCAGTGGCCGGCGCTGATGGCTCCTGCTCCTCTCTGGGTTGTGCCACATCCTTTCCGTGACATTCCTGCTCCACCACTGCTGCAGAAGGGATTAATTAGTGATGGAATCATGAGGAGCTGAGCTCGCTGATGAGCAGGCACCCAGACACTGCCTGGGAGGGAGAGCAGTGTCCGTGCCAGGCTCAGCCCTGACAATGCCATTCCCTCCCTGCCCATGGGACGGGCAGCAGTGTGGCCCACAGAGATTTACACCTTAAAAAAAAGTTTGTTTTTTCTTTTTTTTTGGTCTTTGCCAGAAATGGAGCTTTTGTTGTGCAGAGAGAGCTGTTGGCATTCCCAGCAGAGCCCTTGGCAGTGGTTCTGTTTGCTCACGCCCATGTTGGGGTCTGAGCTCATGATGCTGCCACGTGCACGCACCAGCCTCAGATCTTGGCATCGTCCCTGGCCCCAAGAAGGCAGAATGAGCCCAGATGAGGTGGGAACCAGCCATGGGTCGTGTTACCTTTACAACGAGGCTCTGGGTTGTTGTGTTTTTCCATGCTGTAGGTGGTGATGGTGCTGCTCAGAGCGAGGGAATCCCACTGAAACAGCACTGGGATGGTTCCAGTGCTGGGGACCAGGATGGGGGAGAACCAGGCTGGAGTGAGAGCTGAACAACAACTCAGAGAAATTAGATTAAATATCCCCAAATACACACTGAGCACCTGTTGGCTGCATCAGCACCTGCACTGCTGCTGCTGAAGATGTCCATTGTTACTCCATCAGCACCCCCGAGGCTCTGCCAGTTCAGGTATCAGCCAAAACCACTGAGCACCTTTAATAATTTGCTGCTTTTAATGCATTCAGTCAGGCCAATTACATAAAATTACATGTCTGCCCTCTCCATTTTACCAGTTCTCTGGGTCCTAAGGATGTATAAATATTTAATGAGACCTCTAAGTAAACGCTGCGGGCAGTGGAAAGTGCGCAGAGCAAATATTTTTATATTGCTCTGCTTTTGGAAATTATTTCTGAAATATCCCCTCTAGTGCTGGACTTTCTTCCCCTGAACGCAAAGTGTACCAATGGTCACGTAACAAATTGCTAAAGTGAATTACGAAATGGCATTTGCGCTCCTTGACCAGGCCAATGAGTGTAATTTAAATAAATCTATTAATGAAGACCTAATTAGCAGGGACCGAGCAATTTGCAGCCGTGTATGGGAAGGCTCTGCCAATCACACGCTGAATCGGCAGAGTGCTAAGTGCCGCTGGAGTGCTGGAGAGTTAAAATCACTTGGAGCTTTCAGGGATCAAGCACTAGATCAGAAAAACACTGAATTAACACTGCTGCTCTCAGCTGGTGCTGCAGAGGGGAGCTGGTTCTGTGTGGTACACGCATTTTAGGAAACCTCTTCTGGCTTTTCTCTGGCCTCTGCTTTCCCAGTTGTCAAAGGGAGATAATGATGCTGATTTCTTCTTGAGACCACTTTGAGGTCAGCTGAGAAGGAGAGCTTGAGTGAAGAGGGATACAAGTTAAGTAACATTTGTTTTTGCAGATGCTCTTGTATTAAAAGTTCCTGACTGGAGGAATCAGCTGGCATTGTAAATCAGTGAGATAAAGGCAGGTTAGACATTTCTTGGTTATAAGCACCAAAAAAAGAGGTGTTATTTGTTTGCAGCAACCACAAAAGTCCCTGGCTGTCCCTGAGGTGCCATGTGCTGTATGAATGGCAGAATTCACAGTGTCACCTGAGACAGGTACACCCATCAAACGAGTCCTTGGATCAGTATCTGCAAGTCAGAAATTCAGCATCTAATCAGACATCTCAGAGGGAAAGAGCCCAGTCTCATTTTGTCCCCTGCTTTTGTGCATCCTGTCAGATGGCCCTGATAAGGTCTTCCCAGCAGGAGCTATCCTGGGAAAGTAAAAAGCAGCTTTTTTTTTTACCCCAAAAGTACATTGAAAATAGGAGTGGAAGCAGACCACAAAGCAAACTCTGCTGGTGATTATGGGGAGCCGAGGAGAGGCACAACAGCACCCTTGTTCTGGTGGCTTTGAAATGGAACAAAGGCCCGGAGGGGACACAGCAGAGTCGGGTTTCCCCTTGCCCTTTGTGCCTGTGGGAGAAAAGCAGCTCCACCTGGAAAAAGCCCACTGCAAGTGGGGATCTACCCATGCACAGGATCCCGGTGGGTTCTGCAAGGCTCCATTGCAGCAGGTGCTTGTGTCCCACCAAAACCTTGCTGAGATACTGCACCAGCTCCACTCCTGCAAGCCCCTGGGCTGTGGTCCTGATTTGTCACCTTCTGCAGCACTGGACACCCCACAGGTCTCGTTTCAGGGATTTTTTTTTTTTTCCTGTTTGGTATTGCAGTCATGGCTGTAAGAATGAGACTTGTACCTTTGCCAGCATTTCCCAGCCAGTGTCCAGGTTCTCCTTCCCATTCCATTAGGATCCTATCACCAGGCTCATTATCTTCTGCTTGTTCATTAGCTTGAGATAATGAAAACAACAGAACCAGCAGAAAAAAATGCCATATTATGTTCAGTGGAAACATCAAACCTACAGAACAAAGCTGCATCCATGGATCATACTGTATAAAAGGTGACCTAAAGAGAAAGAAAAAACCACCTGGTCTGTCAGTTCCCTGGCATCCCGTTTGTCATCAACACGGGACAATTATCGTGGATTTTTGTGAAACAATAAATACAAGAGCACAGGTGGGATCCATTTTCAGCTGTTTAATTGAAGAAATGAAAGATCCTGTAATACAGAGTCAACACGGAGAATTTGTCAGGTTACGCAAAAAACTTCCAATAGTTGTGACCTTGGGGTTATAAAATTACTCATCAGGAGTGAAGTTTTTTATGACGCAGAAGTGAAGGGTATTGATTTCATAAAATATAATTTTATATTCAATATAAATGGAGAAAACAGCTCAAGCCAGCCTTCTGCAGAGCCTGAAAATATGGGACTATTGGGTGTGAATCAATACAAATAACATCTTTAAACCAGAAATTTTGATTAATTTATAAAATATAGGCTGCAACTTTTTTTGCCTTATAGCTAACATAAAAAGAAAAGAAGAGGAAGCAGGGAATGGTTTCTCCAGAGACTTCTGGAATTTGCTTTGTCTTGCTGGTGCGTTGGGCGTTTATACTTGTAGAATGAACCTGATTTTAAATTCCTGATCTGGTAAGTCACAGAATCACAGGATTGTCTGGGTTGGAAGGGACCTAAAAACCATCCAGGTCCACAGGCAGGGACAAGTTCCACAATCCCAGGCTGCTCCAACCCGGCCTTGGACACTTCCAGGGACTGAGCAGCCACAGCTTCTCTGGGAACCTGCATCAGAGCCTCCCCACCCTCACAGGGAACAATTCCACCCCAAAATCCTGTCTAACCCTGTTGTTACCTCATCAAGCCCAGGGACTCCAGGCCTGCTGGAGTTCCCATGGAATGTGCTGGGATGGGAGAACGTCTCCTCTCAGCCCCAGCCAGCCCTGAGGGAGGAGGGGGCACAGAGCCCTTTTCCCGCCACTGTGCCGGCGCCATTTTGTCTCCTTCATGAACTGAGGGTCTGTGAGGGGCTCGAGGGGCACCTGAGGGGCTGAAGGGTCCAGGAGGAGGTTGAAGGGTGAGTGGGGGGCACCTGAGGGGCTGAAGGGTCCAGGAGGAGGCTGAAGGGTCAGTGGGGACACCTGAGGGGCTGAAGGGTCCAGGAGGAGGTTTAAAGGTCAGTGAGGGGAATTTAGGGGCTGAAGAGTCCAGGAAGAGGTTGAAGGGTCAGTGAGGGACACCTGAGGGGAATGGTGGGTGTATGAGGAGGACTGAGGGGTTCATGATGGGCTGAGGAGCACCTGAGGAGGTTGAGGGGTTCCTGAGGGGTCCCTGAGTGGGGCAGCTCTGCTCCAGCTATCAGAACCCAGAGCATTTCAAATCCTAAATTACCATTTTAATCTTCCTCTGATACAGGTATTCCAGCGCTTTGACACAACCCAGCTGGTGTGAGGTACAGCAGATAACAATACTGAACTTCTTCTGAGGTGAGAGTATTACCCTGCCTTGGAGGGATGCTGAGGTGACTTTCCTACAGAAGGAAACATAAATTCTTCCATCTAATGGGATGGGAACAGGTTTGAGGGCCCCATTGTTCAATGGTTTCTGTACGGCAAATTTGGGCTGTCTCTCTGTGAGAGTGTAGCTTGAAATGCTCTTTTAGAAAAATCACTTGCTTCTCAGATAACTGCTTATTTTTCTTAAAATGTAGGCTTATTTGTTCTCTAGTTCAACAGACCTTTATCCTAATGCCTGATGAAATGGTTAACAATTCTCACACGAGGTTCCAGATATAAAGACTGTGAAAGCCATTCACGGTTTTGTTCTAAAGACTGAACAGGCATCCTCTGAAAAATGTCAGCAGTTCTCCCCTATTAAAGGTTATTAAGATTTGGACAATGTGATGGTTCCTTTTACAACAGAAAAATAGAATCTGACAACTATTTGTTAAGTATCTGAATATCTCTGAGGAACCCATGAAATAATAAGAGACATTCAGAGGGTCTAACAAAGCACCCATGGCCCCACTTTGGCATCTCTAGGGAGAACCTGGGTGCTCTCAGGGCTGGGCAGTAAATGCTATGTTGGCAGCCTGAAAAGAACTGGTTTTCACAAATTTTATTTTAATGAATTCAGAACTTTTCTATTTTGAGGAAGGAATAAACTCACATTTTGAAGCAGTTTAATATTTAGTCCAAATTAAATTAAAGGTGCTTTGTGACCCAACACTTCTCTTTCCTCACGTATAAATTGCCTTTTATATAAAAGCTGCCTCACTAAATTCAGTTGGGCTTCCCAGAGAGAAGGAGGGTAAATATTTTTCAGAGCCTGGTGCTAATGGAGTCATTTAATGATGAATAATAAATAAAAATTGCAGGCCTTTATTTGAGAAGCTTAGGTAGAGCTGTCACAGTAACATTCGTAACTTCCATCGCCAAATCCAAACAATAAAGAATTGTCTACTTCAGATGGCTTGAAATGCCTCTTATTGAAAACAGATGCTATTAGGTCAAAACATTTATGTTAAAAAATAACTTGTTATTCTCACTATGAATGGTCTTAAGTGATTTGTTTGGATTTTTACAAAATCTAAGTCAGTTTCCTCAAGTTTCAGATAAAGAATGGCTCATTCTCGTTCAGCACGGGACTTTGTTGCACTTTCAGATCTGCATCCAAACCTCGCTCGTCCTGTAAGTCTCACAGCCATGGTCCTTTTGTCCCTAGATGAAATTGTATCTGACTGTCTAATATTACTGCAAAATTATGTAATTGATGTGTATTTAGGTACTGATAGCATTAGTGCAATTGTTAGGTAGGAAGGACCTTCCCTTCTTTGTGTGCAAAGCAGCAAAATGAAAATTGATGCTCTTGCTGTTGTCCACAGGCACAGATATTGACTGGACAATTCAATGTATCAGAGGCTCCTTTGTAGCACTTTAAATGGATGCTGAATTAGTGAGGACATTATTAAAGACATGACAGAGTCAGCATTATGCAGCCACAATAATCTGTGAGCCTCAGCAGCATCTCACAGCACGCTAGGAAGGAGAAAAATCTCACAGCTCCGTGGCAGGGCTGGTTCTGTTTGGGATAAAAACCAGGATTGCAAGGAATCACAGATTGGTTTGGGCTGGAAGGGAGCCTAAACCCCATCCAGTGCCATGGGCAGGGACACCTTCCACCATCCCATGGTTGCTCCAAGCCCTGTCCAACCTCACCTTGGGCACTTCCAGGGATCCAGGGGTAGCCACAGCTTCTCTGGGCACCCTGTGCCAGCACCTAGCACCCTCACAGGGAAGGATTTCTCCCCAATACCCTAAACCCACTCTCAGTTTGAAGCCATTGCCTCTTGTCCTGTCACTCCACCCCTTGTAAAGAGTCTCTCTCCATGTTTCTTGTCAGCTCCTTCAGCCACTGGAAGGCCTCAGTCAGGTCATCCCAAAGTTTCTCTTTTCCAGGATGAGCAATCCCAATTCTTTCAGCCTTTCCAATCATCCTGGAGCCTCCTCTGGCCTCACCCCAGCAGCTCCACGTCCTTCCTGTGGATCCTGCCTGGAAGCAGCTCTGCAGGTGGGGTCTCACCTGAGCAGAGAGGCAGAATCCCCCCTCAGAATCCCCTGACATTCTTGAAGAGTGAAAACATGGAGTTTTCCCATTCCCACTGCTTTATATGGGATGGCACAACTTTTTTTTCCTCATTTACTTTAAACAAATGAAAGAGGAATCACAGAATATGGATGATCTAGGAGAAGTTTTCTATGCCCTTAGAGCCATATTGATCCAAACTGATCTTCAGCAAAGCTAATTTAACCTGTCATTCACAGTTCCTCCCAAATAATGATCCACCAACCCAGTTCAAAGCTTTTATTTTACAAATAAAAGCTTTTATTTTACAAATGAAACTGATCTTAGGCATTGCAGTCAGTGACACACGGCAATGAAAGTATTTTTGTAAAATCATAATTTATGATAGAATGATGAGTGTGTGTTGTGTTAGGACGTTAAAACAGCTGAACACAGTTTGAAGTTTCAAAATGGCACGGTTTATGAGTTTGCTGTTTATTTTAAAAAGTGAAAGAGATTGAAGTGTAAACACTTGCAGTGTGCTCATGGGTTGGTTGAGCAGCCTCAAGCAGTGCTCTGCCAAAACAGGCACCACAGGGGGAGTGTTCCCCTCCTCTTCTGAGGAAATGAGTGCTTGGGCAGTTGCACAATGAGCTGATCAAGGAAATGATCTCTGGAAGTTTTTCTCCCTTCCTCAGTCCAAAATAGTTTCCAGCCAGATCACTTCCTTCTGCCAGCTCCCCGTGCAGGCTCGGGGTAGGAGATGCAGAGGTGAACAAATTTACAGCAGGGCTGGGGCAGATTTCTTTGGGAAATTGGATATTTCCATCAGAAATTAGGCACAATCAGCCTCATTCTGCATATCTCATCCTAAATGTCAGTTCTTTTGACATTTGATGGTGAGATATGGGGAATGTTGATATGAATGATAAATATCTGATTTAATAGATTTTTTTTTAATTAAGAAACAAAACCCAAAATAGAAGAACAAAATCCTAATCAGACCCAGTGCATGCAGTGGATATAAAAGATTCAGTTAGTTTGGAAGGGTGATATTACACTTGCGTGCAGGCACCAGTGGCCTCTTCCTGAGGGTTTCCATCCTGCAGGATAAGGCAGTTCCTGTGCTCCCTCTAGTGATTCCAAGGAAATCGAGAGCTGGTTTTTGAGCACTGTCAGTGCCGTTGCAGTAAAGTCAGGCAGGTCACGCTGCTCTGTGAATGTGTACAAAACAAATCCTGAGTGGGTTATGGAATTGCCACCCTGCCCTTCCCACCTGGCTCTGGAATTCTGCTGGAATGAGACAGTCAGGGCTGCGGGAAGGGCTCGTGTGAAGGAGCTGTGGCTGCCACATCCCTGCCAGGGTCTAAGGCCAGGCTGGACAGGATTTGGAACAATTTGGGATAGTGGAAGGTGTCTCTCCAACCCAAACCATTCCAGGAGTCTGTGAAGTGGAATTGATGTGGGATGCTTCATGTTTTGCAGGATCCTGGCAGTTTTGCTCCAGCAGTCTGCTCTTCCAGCCCTTGTCCCACTCTGACTTTCCTTGCTGACCTCTTAAATCCCAAATGAGCACTGCAAAACTATTCTCTGACACCAAGGACCCCCTAAAAACCAACAACAACACACCACACAGCTGTTACATTATATTACAGACAGATAGATAGATAGATATCTGTATCTACATGTGTGTGCTTGCTCCCAGTAGTTGTGTTTGACAGTTAAGAACAGGATGTTTTTACAGAATGAACACAGGTTTAGCAAAGCAGAATAAGATTGATTTTGGTCTGAATCAACAGAAAAGCTCCTTGCCTCAGCTCCTTGGAGTCAGTTGAAAGATAGCAAGGGAGAGGCACCTGTAGAAATTTAGGTTGCTTGGCTGAGGCCAGGACAAGCTCCTGTGGGTGCACACGTGTGGTTCATGGTGCTGACAGCCAGGAAAACCTTGGACACTTCACTGTAAAATAAATCCTGTCCAGACTTTCCTCAAATGGAGCATTTGGGGAGATCTGAGACCCGTGAGAGAGCATGAAACAACAACACTGCTGCCTACCTGAGGAGAGATTGCTATAGAACAGCCAAAATTTGGAAGGTTTGGGGTGAACTTTTGTCCTCCCATTTGCTTCACAAACAGAAACAGATGTATTTATTTTAATATTTTTATTAGTCACAATTTTTTCCTAAAGTAAACTTGTGTGTTTATGTTTTACTCTTTAGCTCATACTGTACTGTGGAATAAATAGATTAAAATGATTACCAGTCAGAAATATGTTTATTATCATCAGCAGAGTATAATTCCATGAAATCTAATTCATCATCTACATCTGGGTTTAATACTTGTACTCTATAATCTTTTTATTTTTCAGAATGTAATCGGGGTGGTTATTGGCAAAACAGATGTCAGAAGCTTTCCAGACCGAAAAAGTACAGTCCCTTTAAACTTTTTCCTTCATTTTCTTCAACGGTGTAATTTGGCAGAGATGACTGAAATCAAGATTTAGATGATAAACAGATTTCTCAATGTAAAATGGATAGAATAAAAATGCACAAAAAATGCACTCAAAAAAATTATGTCTGTTTGAGCACCAAGATGAAAGAGCAGCACTGGTTTGGCTAAATTGTATCAATTAGAAATTGGAAAAAAACTCTGTCATGGAAGTGTTTCATGCTCTGAAGATGAAATCAATATGAACCCACTGTTCCCTAAATACTGCAGGAATGGAGCTGGTGCCTTCATATTTGTTCACTCTTAAAACAGAAATGTTTGAGGACATGTCTTATTGAGTGACACACGTAATTTCTGGCCTGAATAGCAACAGCTTCATCTGGGACAAAATGGGAATTGTGTGCTGTTAAATGAGCATTAATTGGGAATTGAATAACAAATTTATAGACACTGTCAGGAAGCACCTCCAGCCCTGGAGAGCCATTCCAACTGCAGGAGAAGGGCTCAGTCATTCTGCTGAGCTGCTGGAGGGGTGAGATTTTAGGAGAAAGTCATCATGGTCACCCTAAACTGGTGCTACCCTAGGGCAGAGTCTGCAGAAGGGGTCTAAAAAGTTAAATTAAATAATTTAACTAAAAAGTTAAAATACCATTCTTTCAAACGTTCATGTATCTGTAACAATAGAATACAATACAATGAAACAAAGGAAAACATTAAAACAGCTTACAATTGCTAACAGCCATAATGTAGAGCTATCAGTCACATTTCATGTTTTCTATGGAGGATGAAAGATTACAGAGATTACAATAAGTGATAATATTAGATATAATATAGATATAATTAGATATATTAGCCAGTGCAGAGCACTGGCACCTGTTGAATCTGTGAGGGAATTAAGGGTTTAAAAAACTGCATCTTCTTTGCCTACTTCAACAAAACCTAGAATAATTTAGATTAAACAGCACTTGAACTTGGTAAAAATTAATTTTGATACAAACAAAGCTTAACTAAGAAACTCAGCAGAAGTCAGTGGGTGTGTGTGCTCCATGGACCCAGCAGCCAGGGGCCTCTGGGGAGTTTTCCTTGATCATTTAGTAACAATCTATTGCATCATCCCTGCAAAGCTGTAGGAGACAGGGCAGGGCTGCAGGCACCAATATCCTGAATTTTCCACAGCACTGGGAACACTTTGCTTTATTCAGTGAAACTCCCTGGGCAGTGACCCTGCAGCCTGGTCTCACCCATGGGGTCAGCCCAGCTCCTGCAGAACTGGGGCTCTGTGTAAAAACGAGCCCTTTCATTGGGATTTGCTTTAGTTAGAAATTACTGTGATAAAAGCTGAAATACAGCATTTTTTCTCAGGTATATTCTGCATTTAAATCTACCTTTATTTTATCCTGTTCGGGATAAAACAGGCACGTGGAATTTCAGTGCCACGTGTGTGACAAGGAGTCGTGTCCCAACGCCAATTTTATTTTATTTACCGATAAATTTTATTACAACCTGTTTGTGTGTGCCCGGCCCCGAATGTCACCTCACACAGCTCCTGCGCTTCTCCCGAGCTTATCTGGGAGTTTACACAGTGCCCGAAGGGAAGGGCAGGAATTGCAGCCCATTCCCAAACCCCAGCGTGTTCCTGCACCACCTGCTGGCCTCTCGCGGGAGAAAACTCTCACCAAAACCCAGAAAAACCTCAAAATAATAGTCTTTATCCACATATTCTAGTCAGAAATCAAACTGTGCTGAGGAATTGTTACAGCCCCGTTTATTTGTGCAGACATTGGCACTGAAAGATACACCTTCAATTTTACCATCCGTGATTCCCCAACTTACTTCATTAATGTCCAGTCCTGGGGCAGAGAAGAGTACATCAGATCCCTCTCAGAAAGCTTCAGGGTTGGTGACTGTGGTGAGTTTGTTTATTTTATTTATTTTATTTATTCTCACACCACGTTTCTGTTTGCATGGAAATCAGGGTTGTGCTGGTGGCTTAGCTGTGTTTTGCTCTGAGGACTCACGAACAGCCTAATTGGAAACAAATTGTTCAGTTCTGCTCAGTATAAAGAGGAAAGGAACAAGATTCCAAGGATTTCAACTCAAGCCCAGTAAATATGTCAACAAAAGAAACCCCACTGAGTGCAGCAGCTCAGAACTGGCCTGCAGTTAATCAATGTCAAATCCCACATTATACTGAGGTCTTAAAAATGATGAAAAATAAGCTGTAAAGCCGTTTGGCATTTGTCTTCCCTCAGTTATAGATACGACTATGGTTGCTGATAAAACCACAACAAAAATCCTGTGTTTATTTACAGGATGTGCTTTTATCTTTTTAAGTTCATAGAAAGATTTTGCTGCCTGTGGTTGTTTGGGTAAAAGTTGTGAGCTTGCAGAGTGTACACACAAAAATATCTGTAATTGTACCTATAATCAATTTCTAACATTATTTATCAATGCTTTATTTTAGTTACAATTGAAAATCCTTTAATTCAGTCAAAGGAAGCAGAAAGAGAAGAAAAATTCAACCCTGTAACTCCTAGGTAAATTTAAAGCATAGAGTGGTAGTTCTTTTGAGAAAGATCAAAGTTCAGACTTGCTTTAATTTCCAACATGAAATTGGTAGAAATATTTGGTGTTGTCTTCTTGTGTAGCTGTACCTTCCTCCTGTGCTCAACGTCTGGTCAAATCTCCAAGGAGAATATATTCCATAATTAGAAGGTCATAAAGCAATAATGTTCTTTGTTACTAAACTGAGGAAATTTCATTCTTGGAGTGAAATCTACAAGAATTTTTTAGTACCTTTAGGAAAAACTCTAATGGAATAAACTTGCTTTTTCATATGAATGAAATGAACATTTCACACTGTTGATACCTGAGTGAGTGCAGTGCTGATCCATGGGATTTCTTCTGTTCTAGTGGCTACAAATTATTGCTCAGTGAAAATCACTCTGTGGTGAAAACCTCTTCCTGCTACGACACAGACACCAGGCTCCTGTCCCTGCTGCACCTGCCTGTCAAGGACCCCCAGGATTATTATTCCCTGGGGGACATCGTGGCAAATGGACAAAGCCTCCATGGGAGAGTCCTCAACGTGCTGGCAGCTGTGATGGCAGTGAGTGAGGAGCATTTCTGTGCTCTGCCATCAGTAATTTCATTGTAAAAATGTGTAAATGTGGACTTGGGCTGTGATCAGTGAGTGAGGAGCATTTCTGTGCTCCCCCATCATTAATTCATTGGAAATCTGTGTAAATGCTGATTTTGGGCCTCAGTGGCCAGGAGTTTGTTCAGCTTGGCAATTGAGTGACAATAACCACACACAACGTTTGATGACATTTTTATCAACAAAGTGAAAGAAAAAATTAAGTGATCCCATTTTTAGTAGTCTACAGTCTTCCTTCCCTTTTCTAACCCTTTTATTTTCTAGGGTATGAGTTTTATTCTCCTAAACACTGCATAGAAGACAGGTGACTTCTTCTCTTTCTTCTCAAAGGTTGGGGAGCCAAAGTATTTTATGACTTCAGACAAAAGGAAAGGCCAGAGGTGTGAAGTAAAGCTGTATGATGAAACAGAGAGGTCTTTCCCAATAGTATGGTAAAGTGTTCTTTAATTCACAAAAAAATACAAATTAATGCAAACAGGGGCAGAACAATTAGCTATAACACACACTAATTAACTACAAACCCATCTTTTAATTGAAATATATTATTTAGGAGGCAACTGAGATGAGGCAGCAATGTACACTGAAAAGAGACTTAAAAAAGAGATTCATTAGAGTGGCCTTATATATCTTGTGTAGTTTTATGGCTTGCTGACAGCCTGCTGGCTCATGGATGGCAAAATGAAGCTCAGTTCCAGATAATTCTTTTTTTTTTTTTTTTTTTTTTTTGGGGATTTTAGANTTTTAATGTGGACATTTGAGCTAATGCAGGAAATGGCATTTCAAACCAGCTGCAAAGGCTGTTGTGGCTCTTCCACAAACAGGAGGGCAGGAAAATGAAGAGCATGATCCATTTATAAAGCCAAGCAGAATTGCAAGTGGAGTGGAAATAGGTTGAAATAGTTTTTAAATATTTGAAATAATGCAGAAACACTGTGATCTGACTTTGGCTGTGCTTTCAAGCTCTGTCCTGTTTACAAACATGACTCCACCCACCCCATCCCTGCTGTAAACCTGCCTTGTTCACAGAGGAACCTTTGCATTTTGCCCAGAGTTTGTTCAATAAATGCATGGCTGTTCCAGGTGCAGGGCCATGTGGGAGTGTGGACATTCCCCTGCCCTAGAACTGCTTTTTGGTGGTTAAAAAATGACTTTTGTTCCCTGAGGGGAAGTAGGCAGCCAGCCCTGCACTGGGAGCTGGGAGTGTGTCATCAGCAGGGATGTTTATCACGGGATGTTTAACACAATTCACACCCACAAACCCAAAAGAAGCCGCTCTGGGGTGAACCTTTCCAGCCCAGGGTTAATTTGGAGCAGCTCCTCCATCAATTCTCCCTCAGTGCTGGGATTTGGGCACTCTCAGGGTATTTCAGAGCCCAGCACTGAAGAGGTGGCTGAGCAATATCAGATGAAAAGGAAATATCTTAAATCTTTTTGCAAGGATTAAGGAGAAAACCCACCAGAACAAATCTGTGCTTTGGCTGTGCTCTTGTCAGGCAGATTTAGGAGGAGCTGAATGAGATTTTATCAAGAGACCATGAAATTACCATTTTTGAGGGATAGTTCTGACCTCACTCCAGTCTCATCATCCCCAGCCACAAAGATCCCAGTGTTGGAAGTGGCTGAACATCTGGGACCTGAGCAATCAGCCTGGCCCAGCACTAACAGCTCCTTTCACTGGGATTTGCTTTAGTTAGAAATTGATAAAAGCTGAAATACAGCATTTTTCTCAGGTATATTCTGCATTTAAACCCATCTTTACTTCATCCTGTTTGGGACAAAACAGGCACGTGGAATTGCAGTGTGTCACAAAGGAGCTGTGTCCCCTTTGGCCAATTTTTTTTTACCAATAAATTTTATTACAACTACATTATTTAGTAGTTTAGTACTAAACAGTTTCAGTGCTGTTTCAAAACTGTTTTGATACATTCACTTTTGTTTAATTTAGCTGGGATAATGAATCTATCCAGCTGGCACAGAGTTGGATCCCACAAGAAACAGGTAAAACATTCTGGTTTATGTTTTTACTGTAGTTCTTCATGTGACATTTATTCTCCAGTAACATGGGGGTATTTTTGTTCAGTTATATTTGCATCAGATGTGAGAATCAATTTTGACAAATTTAGGAACTGCATGACTGCAACTGTGATATCCAAAACCATCATTACAACTAACCCAGGTAAGAGCTGCTCAAGTATTTCTTTGTTTTTAGTAATTATTCTAGGCTAGAATGCATTAATTCATCTATTGGAACTGTGATTTCTTCTGCCTGCTTCTCAGAAAGCTCCCTGCTTTTTGTCTGCTATGTGATGACCAGTGCCTTTGGCTTCTATTTATTTTATTTTATTTTATTTTATTTTATTTTATTTTATTTTATTTTATTTATTTTATTTTATTTTATTTTTCAGCCTTCATATGTTTATTCCATGCAGGATCAACAGTTAAAATAAAAAGGAGAAAAGCAAATTTCAGCTAATTCCAACGTGTTTGTGCAGAATAAAAACCTGTAAAATATAAAAATGCTGTGATTTTTACATGCAACATATCCTGATAACTTTTCAAAATGCACCTTCAGAAACAGCAGAAGCAAATGTTCTCTTCAGCTTCATCAAAGAGAGTGCCCAGGCAGGAGCTCTGCCCAGCCCAGGGAAGGAGTTGGCAAATGAACCCATTAACTGTAAGCATTTGATTTTATTCACCTGCACAGAGTCATTCCATAGTGCAGCTGAGAAATCCTGCTCTGTGTGTTCAGAGGAACAAAACCCAGCTCCAGCCTGCCTGAATATGGAAAGTCTGGATGGTTTCTTGGGCTGTCTCTGATTTTATTTTTCTGTTTCTGCAGCCTGCCTGGTGTGTTCTTTCTGTCTGGAGCCAGTATGGAAAAGTGAGGGGGGAAGCTTTTGTCAAAAACTCCTTTTGGAGGATACAAAGATTAAATAATAGATATAGTCTTGATCTGAGTTCCCTCTTGTTGGGGTTTTTTTTTTTTTTTTGGGGGGGGGGGGGGGGGTAATTTTCTGCTGCTTTCAATCTCCTTTTTATTGCCTTAAGATCCATTTTTTCCATTGCTCTTCGAATAATTCCTGGCTCAGAAATTAAAACACCATTAACTTGTGTTTTAAACTTGTAGTAGAGGCTGTAGTGGATGTCTACACAGTGGAACAACTGCAAGAAAAAGCTCTCCAGAGTGATGGGAAGCTGGAGCCTCTCCATGGAATTATTTATGGCTACATTTCCACCCTGGACATCGACGAGAACGTGTCCAGAGTCCTGCGCAACAGATGGTGAGCACCTGCCTGCTTGGAATGTCTGCTAAAACCTGCTGGTTAGCCCTGTCCCAGAGAGGAAATAAAACTCCTCTGGAGCATGCCACGTGGGTTTCTGGTGTGGGTTTCTGGTGTGGGTTTTTGTTGTGGGCTCTTTGTGGTCCTAGAGCGAAAGAGGTCACTTTGTCTCAGTCTCACACAAATGGAGACTCATTCAGGAGTTGTCAGGACTGAAGCCTCAGGATTCAGTCTGGAGATAGACTCAAGAGTTTAGGAGATGAAACATATTTTTAAAGACAAAGTCTCTTGGGAAATCCCAGTCTAGAAAAATGTTTCAGGAAGAATAAATTCCATACTTGCATGAATTCTGTCCTTGTGTTGCAGCTCAGTCTGCCGGTTCATCGTGAACGAAGTGTCCAAGAGCTGCACCTTCTGCAGTGATGTCTCTCCAGAGGCCAAGGCCACCTTTGCCAGCTTTGACATCCTGGTGGATGTGACAGATCACACGGGCACCCTGAGCTCCTGTTACCTGTCTGACTGTGTGGCTGAGGAGACCCTGGGCTGCACAGTAAGGGGGACATTGGGCTGTTCTTACTGAGCTGTGGAGCCTGATGAGAACTGCAAATATCTGTAAATGTTCTGGGTGTGTGTGCAAGAGTTACAGAAATGGCATGGATGGATGGATGGACAGACAGACACACACAGAGCTGTTTGACAAGGCAAAAGCTGGAAATCAGCAGATGCCAACAGGAATTGTGTCCAGTATAAGAGTGAACCCAATTCAGAACTTTTCTGAGAATGTGGCTGCAAATCCCTAACTCTGATATTCAAACTCCCTGCAGTTTATCTGGTTAATGTGACTGTCTTGGTACACATATCATCACACCAGGCATTATGTTAAAATAGAAAAACAGAACTTAAAAATGTTTAAAAATATGCAAGATGTTCTTTTCATCACCATCCAGTTGTGGAGATGCTTTAACTACCTGCTGAAGTGTTCTGTGGTGTCCTGTTAACAGGTCCAGGAATTCCTCATGCTGGAAGAAGACCAGAAGACTGCACTGAAATGGCAGCTCCTCTTGGAACGAAGCAAGATCTACTTCAAAGTTAGTATTAAATGTTTAATTCAAAAAAGTGGCTGTTTTTCATTTTTAAACTTGCTCTTTGGGGCAAAATTCTTCTTACTCTCCCACCTCCCCTTTCCCTGTCCCTATTTCCAGGACAAAATGAAAGAGTTTGACTTCAGCAGTGACAAGCACGTGGCATAAATGTGTACTCACAGAGGAAATAATGCAAATAAATCTGTCAAATGTGCTGTGTGACATCTGAAAATAATCTCTGTCAAGGTGCTGTGACAACAAAGATCCTTAATTATTTTTCCAGGTTACTTCATCACCCAATTGGAGAACTGGATTAAAAGTGAATCTTCTTTCCTGCAAACTGTCAGATCCTGTAGAGGCAAGTCAGAGCTTGTTGGGAAGAGACTGGAATTATTAATTAATGCTAGGAAAGGCTTCCTTCACTCTGCTGTCGGAGATGGAATTCTGCTGTTGTTGGATTTTGTTCTGATGGTAAATGCATGTTACAATACCTCTAAGTGGGCTTCTGAGTTCATATTTTTGGGTAATTCTACTTTTAAAAGAGTACTTAGCCCTCAGCTTAAAAATTAATTCTACCAAACTCAACCCTTTCCAAGAGGGCTGGAACATTTCCTCACTCAGCTGAGGTCTATGAAAAAATCAGAAATAACAAATAAGTCAAAAGAGATCTGTTGAATTTCAGTGGTTTTAATTGCTTTGCTGCTTTTGTGTTAAAGAAATAAAGATCCCCCTTGAAACACTGCCTGGGTTTGGCCAAACATGGAGCTGTGGGCAAAGCAGGGCTGATTCTCTCGGGGCAGACTAAGTCTAATTAGAGCAGAGTAATCAATTAGCAGTGACCTCTGACCAGCAAAAATCAAGCTGAGGCTGCAAGCAGGACTCTTCTCACCACAGCTGGATTTAAAGAACCCAGATATGTACCTTGTGCCTTTCTCCATGTATTTTTTTTTCCTATTTTTATGATTTTCCTGTCCATGGCTGCCCCTCCTGCTGGTGTATTTGTCACATTCTCACCTCCTGAGTGAGACCCAGCCTGTTTCAAACACAGGGAGATCCCCCAGCCCTGCTCTGGCAAGGGCTTTGTTAGGCCAGGGCCTGGGGAACTCAGATCCCCCTGGTGCCCTCCCTACCCCTGAAAGCAACAGAGAAAACAACCACAGAAAGAGGAAATCCTGACAGACAATCCCAGATTGCATCCCTGATTCATGGGTGCCAATAAAAGATCCCAAAAAATGCTGCCAGCCTTGGGTCACGGCATCCCTCTTGTAGCAATAAACAATTCAACATTTTCCAGCCACGACCATTCCCATTCTGAAGGGAAAGTTTCCAATAACTTTATCCCAACTCTGTCAATACCCAGGGCTGGAGACCAAACTGCAAATGATGCCAGGAAATGCAAACAGTACAGACACTTTAATTCCATCCTTCCTCTTCCACAACTGTTCCCCCTAATGTCTGTTTTAATTCTGAAGAAATTCTAAATTTCTCCAGAATTACATTAAATTCAGAATTAAATTCTTTAATTTCTTCTCCCAGTGTGGTGTGCAGCACCCTGGACTGTGCTGCTCTCACAGAGCTGTTTCTCTTTGGGAGACAGGATTTTTCTCTATAAAACTTCCCACTTTTAAAACCAAAGCTTTTCCTAGCAGTTAAGATCTGACTCTGATAAATGGAAATGTTTAACTTTGGTGCTTTGCATGTATGAAAAAAAAACAAACCCAAAACCAAACAACTCCCATCTGTTTTTGTTAGAAATGAGCCAGTTCTGTGCAACCCTTGAAAATCTAAGTTTTGATGTTTGCATGGGGAGGATTTTTTAAATTACATTTTACAGCTTGCTCTGTTGATTTGAAAGAGAACTGGCTGTCATGCAAACTGGTGGGGAGTGCTGGATCAGCTGGAGTTGGGAGCTGGGAAAAGTTACCCAGCTGCAAATATTCAAAACTCCAACTGCTGCACTGCGCTGGGTAACAGCAACTGCTGCAGTTCCAGTTTCACTGAAAACACACTGAAATCAGTCAAAAGACAAGTTTGGTGGTGATCTTTACTCATATGCTTCTTTATTCTTGATCTTTTTTTGCATTATTTCGCTTTTAGAACATATTTAAAGCTCAGTCTAGGAAAAATCCAATCTGCCTAACATCTGGCACACTTGCTGCTGCCTCGGAGTGGGAGGAAAAGCTATCCACCTTTATTTGCATGTGTGAAAAAAGCAGGGAGGAATCACAAAACTAATCCAAAAAATCAAACATCTTTCTCTTGTACAGGAAACTCTTTGTGAAGCTTCAAATCTTGATTTAGGGTTGCACATCTACACATGCACCTTTGATTTCCCACAGCATGGCCGAGCCTTAGCTCCTACATCATTTTATTGTTTTGATCAGTAATTTTTATTTTAAGGCAATACATGGACAAAACTCAAAGCATCAGCAGAAGAGAAGCACACACAGAGGGACAGCCAATCCCATGCCCTTCCCCAATGTCTCCAGCTATGGTTTTGGAATTAAATTTTGGAATCTGGAGCTTCTGAGCTCCACCTGCTGCAGGCTGGGCCGAACTCCAGGTTTGCTGAATGGAAATGAGGCACATGGAAATGTGTCAAACACCTTTTGGGCTCCTGGGTTCCGTGCCCTGTGCCACCTTGAACCTCATGGACACCACGTCCCTGATCCCCGCCTCGATCTCATCGCTGGCCTCCACGGACCCGACTCCTTTGGGAGACCCCGTGAGAATCAAATCCCCTTCCTCCAAGGTGAACACGTGGCTGATGTAGCTGATCAGGTAAGGGACGGAGAAGATCATGGAGGACGTGTCCCCCTCCTGCCTCAGCTTCCCGTTCACCTTCAGCCAGATCTGCAGCTTGTGCGGGTCTGGGATCTTCTCCTTGGGCACGAAGTCACTGACCGGGCAGGACGAGCCGAACCCTTTGGCCAAGGTCCAGGGCAGCCCCTTCTTCTTGCACTCCTCCTGGGTGTCGCGGGCCGTCATGTCCAGGCACAGGGCATAGCCCGCCACGTGCTCCATGGCCGCGTCCTGCGGCACGGCCCGCGCCCTGCGGCCGATGACCACCCCCAGCTCCACCTCGTGGTGCAGGTTCC
>VXBQ01001621.1:7889-18689 GCA_013400175.1 Phainopepla nitens | reverse complement strand
CGCCGGTCAGTGCTCGGGGAGGAGGCGGGGGGCCGGGGCTGGCGGCCGGGCTGGGCTCGGCGGGTGACAGCTTGTGCCGGTGATGGAACCGACCCCCGGCTGCCCGAGCTTTGCCATTGCATGTCGGGCCTAAATCCTCAAAGCCTCCCCTGAGCTCTCCGGGATGTCTCCCCAGGTGATTTTGCATCACTCGGGTTTTCAGACGTGGCTGTAGTGAGCGAGAATCGCCGGGGGTTCTGTGCCAGACCCGGACCCTGCAGTGTGGGAATGTCAAACCGAGCTCCCGGCATCGCAGGGTGGGCGCTGCACCTTCCATGCTGCCCGGAGTGACAGCTGCCCTGGCTTCGGACACGTTTCTTGGAGCCACAAACTCGCTGGGTATCCAAAATATCCCTGCGTGCAGTGTAAGGAGTGAGCGTGGTTCTTGTGAGGCAGCACAGGCTGGGCGTGCGGTCATTTCTGAGTGACAGCCCTGCTTGAGACGGGAATTTTCCACTCTTTTATGTAATAAAGAGAGTAACCCCAAACGCTGTGGAGGAAATGCACGAAGCAGCATTTCTGAGGGAACCTGCCTGCTGTCAGTCCCCAGCACGGCCGCATTTCTGTGCTTACACGAACGCTTCCAGCTGCAAAGCCTTTTCCCTTGGCCCCTCCAGCTGTGCTCCTGAGCCGTTCCATAAACCCGCGTGGGTGATTCAGAGCAGCTGCTCTCCCTCTCCTCTGCTCCAGACGCGCATGGGACAAAGCTGAGCGAGAATGAAGTCACTGGGCATTAATTCTGGGGCAGAGCTGTGTGTGGCAGCGATCTGAGTTAGTGCTGGGCATCTCCCAGGCTCTCCTTTGGGCTGGACAGGTCTGAGCAGTGTGTGAGGAGTTCCCTGAGCTGCAGCTGAGCTGCAGATGGCAACTCACAACACGTGAGTTTCATTCTCTTGGTGGATGTTTTCTCATTCCTTTGCTGAAATTCCATGTTTGAAAACATTTCCTTATGCGGTGCAGCTTGTTTGTTTGTTTGGTAAGAACTGGGAATTACACACGCAAAGAGACTGTGGGATCCCGGCCAAGGTTAGAGATGGTTCATAGGAAAGAAGTGTTTGAAGTATGTGAATAATTCCTTTGAGTTGAAGGTGGGGTTGTTTTCTTTTGTTTGGTTGTGGTTTTTTTCTTAGTTGGTGTCTGGCTTGCAAACAAACACCCAGGATAGATAACTCTTGTGACTGACAGCATCCCAAAATTCTGTTGGTGAGCAGGTTTTTTTGGGGCATTTTTTTTTTTGCCATCAAAGAACAGTAAGAGCTTTTTTTGTGTTTTTTTTTTTTTTTTTGAAAGGAGTCTTCTCCAGAGGAACACTCTGCAGGTAGGGATGCTTCTCCCAATACTGTAAATATTGCAGTGCATGCCTGTTCCATTGTGCCTTGAGTNATTGTGCCTTTAGTTTTTTTTGGTTTTTGCTTTTTTTTTTTTTTTTTTGAGCACTGTTTAATTTCACTGGTTTCCCTTCCCTCATGAGCAGGGATGATGGAGGTAGAAGGGGAAGAAGCTCTGGGCAGGATGGTTGTGCCAGACAGCTCCCAGTGCCTGGGCTGGGCTGGCAGCAGGAGCAGCTCTGCAGGACTGTGGGGCTGCTCTTATCAGGGGTGGGCAGGCTGGGGACAGTGGGACAAGGTGATCCCCAGCACAGGGACCCCTCCCTGTGGCACGGAGGGAGGTGGCCAAGCAGGAAAGTCAGGAGCCTTTGGGAGAGTCAGTGGTGCAGAATGAAATGGGTCTGAGCCAGCACAGGCACCTCAGGGTGTGTGCAAACACCTCAGGGGTGCTCAGGCAGCACCTCCTGACCTGCAGGGACTGGCACCTCTTTCCCTGCAAGTGTTGGAGCTCAGCTCTGAACTGCAGGGCCCCAGCAGTGCAGGACCTCGTTCTCTTTGCTTCCCTTCCTTCAGTTGGTGTGGTAAAACCTCTTAGGGTTGGTTATTCCTTCAGGAGCTGTGTGTCTCTACACAGAGCAGTGGAGCCCAGGTTATTCCATCTGGAATTTGCTTCTTTGATCTGATTAAACATTGAACCAAAAGCAAACAGGGAAGCTCTGGTGTTGCATCAGGGGCAGGCATGAGCAAGAGCCCTGTCTTACCTGGCCAGGTAGGGAGCCTTCCTCCCTTGGAGAGCCTGGCTTCTCTCCATGTGCTGTGCAGGATGCCATTTGCCCCAGTAACAAACTGGATATTTCTGTGAGAGCAGTGTGTGTAATTCTGTATTTCTCCTTTTTTTTTTTTGCCCTCCTTCCTTTTTGTTTTTTTTTGCCTCTAACGTGCCCTTTGTGCCTTTTTTTGCAAAGTCACTGTCCCGGGCTGACCTTTGGCCAGCTCCATTCTGCTTTCCTGGCCCTTGAAATCTCCTCTCTGATCCAAGTACAGAGTTTTCTCTGCATGGAAAGAAAAGTGTCCTGTCCTTCTCGGGGCAGCTGTGGAGCACACAGAGCCTTGAGGGCCACAAGGTTCTGTCACAGGGTGGTGACCTTGCTCCTCTTGTCTGAGGGAGGCAGGTTGGGCTGTCCTGTGTGCTGGGACACCTGCCGTGCCCTGTCCCACCTGTCCCCCTCCCAGGGCTTAGCTCTGGCTGTTTTTGGGTGCCCAGGTCCAGCACAGCTGCGAGCTAAATTCCTGCACACAGAGCACGAGCTGAGGGAGCCCAGGACAGTGATCCAGGCCGAAATGAAGGTGGAAATCCTGCCCGCCCTCACTGACAACTACATGTACCTCCTCATCGACCAGGACACCAGGGAGGCTGCCATCGTTGACCCTGTGCAGCCCCAGAAGGTAACACTCCCTCGGCTCTGGGATGTCCTTCCAGGTCGCTGTGGCCAGGAGGGGACGAGCCACACGCTGCCTTGGGTGTGGGGGAAAGGCAGGAAATGCTGGCTGTGCACAGGGACAGCCAGGGCTCACCCCAGGGACTGCTGTGTCCCTCATTCCAGGGACTGCTGTGTCCCTCATTCCAGGGACTGCTGTGTCCTTCGCTCACCCCAGGGATTGCTGACCTGGTTTGGGATTTTGACCTTAATTTGATGTAGGGCAGAAAAGAGGAAATGGGACTTGGCTGCATCAGAGCCCTCATGTGCTGCCCTCTCACTCCAGCCTGGGTGGGGATGAGCTCCCTGCTGAGCTGCTGCTGCTGTGACTCTCACTCCCTGTGTCCAGATGACACCAGGGGTGCTGCCACTCCTTCCATGTGATGCCTTAAGTTGTAGCTTTTATATTTTTCACATTCTGTGCTGGTTCGGTGTGCAGTTCTGGGCTTCGTATGAAGGGTTGGGAAGCTCTTCACAGAGTAGGGAGACAAAACAATTCCTTTGCAGCTGGGGACCAAGGACAAATTTTAGGCCCAAGAGTGTAAACAGTGAAGGAAGAGAGGGAACAAGGAGGCTGGAGATTCTTAACCTGAAGCTGTAATTGGACAATTAACTCCGATTTGCTAATGAACCAGAGCTTATAAAAGTGTGAGGCCTCGTGCCCAGGGATCCATTTTGTGGCCATTTGTGGGTTTGACTTGGGTGCAGCCCCAAGGGGTTCCAGGGTGGCTTCTTTCAGTAAATGCATTTTTATCCTTTTATTCTACCTAGTCTCTGTTTCCAGGTTAGCCTATCCAGGCATCACATGGGAGGTGTAACTCTCCTTCTGTGTCCCACCCTGCAGGTTTTGGATGCAGTCAAAAAGCACGGTGTGAAGCTGACCACTGTCCTGACCACCCACCACCACTGGTAACCAGCCTGTCCTGGATCCCTCACACAAACACAGCCAGGAGCTGCTGCTCTCCTGCATCAGGGGCATCTCTGAGCAGCAGCTGAGGCGTGAGGAGAAGGATCAGAGCTCATTTCTTTTGGCCCTGCTCTGACCAGATGCCTTGTGCAGCTGTGTGTCAGTGCCTTTCACCTTTAAAATCCTGATTTTTCCAGGGAGGCGGTGCAAAAACTGGGTGTGGAGGCAGCTGTGGGGTGTGGGAGGGAGCACATTTGTGCTGAGGTGCCAGGACAGGCCCACGAGGTGTCCTGCAGTCAGCACTGTGGGAGGATCACCCCAGGTGCAAATCATCTCTGCCAGGGGTGTAAAATGAATGTTTTTCTGTAATAATCTGTCCATGGGTCAGAGTGGAGCCACCTCTGTGGCTGGAGAGTGAAGCAATCAGCCCTGAGCTGGACAAACCAGCAGCACAGCGAGAGCTGAGCTGTGGGGTGTCTGTGCCTGCCCTGTGGTGTTTTGTGGGATGCTGGATTGCACATTTTCCACTCACCCCATTCCCTCCCTGCCCCACTTACTGGAGAGGTTGCTGGGAGCCCCCAAGGCTGCTGTTTCCCATCTGGGGATGGAAAACAGCAGGAATTGATTGCTCCTCTCACTGCCCTAATTACTGGAGAAATGATCTCCCCTCGTGTTGTCGTGGCCTGTCCTTGGATGAGAGCAGTGATAGATCCTGGGAGAGGGGTGGATCAGAAATGATCACCTGGAGCACACTGGACCTTAAATCTGTGTTCATTCCTCCCCAGATGCCTTTTTTTCCCTCTTGCAGGGACCATGCTGGAGGCAACGAGAAGCTGGTGAAGATGGAGCCGGGGCTGCGCGTGTACGGGGGGGACAGCAGGGTGGGGGCCCTGACACAGACAGTGTCCCACCTGACAGCTCTCAAGGTAAAGGGAGGGACCTCTGGGCATCCCCTCTTTGTGTCACAGCTGCACAGGTGTGTTCCCACCTGAGCTTTGAGCACCCCTGGGATGTGGTGGATGGTTGAAATGCAGCTTTCCCCCTTTTCCAGCCCTGGGGAGTGTGACCCCTCTGCCTCGCTGGGATCCTTGTGTGAGGACAGCACTGGGGCACATGGGATGTGCTGGGTGTCCCTGTGCAGCTGGACTTAGCTGGGGGACAGGGCAGGGCCTGTGTGACAGTGCAGGGACTGTGTGACAGGACAGGGGCTGTGCTCTGCCGGGAGCATGGCGAGCCCTGACCAGCTCCAGGTGTTGTGTGGGAATGCCAGCTGGAACAGGGGCTGAGGAAGGCAGTGCCAGCTGGAACAGGGGCTGAGGAAGGCAGTGCCAGCTGCCTGCATGGCTTTTTCCTGCCTGGGAGCAGCCTGTTTGTTTGCAGGACAGCTGGCAGGTGACACAAACTGCTGTGACAAGTGCAGGCAGGCACTGCTGGCCTCGGGGGCAGCCTGGGAGGGATCACAGGAGGGTGGGCAGGTGAGGCTGTGTTTAGTCCTTGCCTTTTCCTCAGTGTCATCGACTTCTCCCCTTCAGCTCCATCTTTATTTGGGGCTTTTTTCGTGCGTGGTTAGCTCTGTTTAGGATTCTCTGCTGCTCTGGATCTTGCTGCCAACCAGGCTTTGAGTCCCTGTGCATGGAAATGAAAGGATCTGGCAGTTCCCTTTGTCAGGACACCTGCTTGAGGAAACAGCTCCCTGCCACACACCTCCCTCCCTAGGCTCTCCCAGGAGCTCAGCTGGTGCTTCCTGGCCAGACTGGGGCAAATTTAGGACCAGCTGAGCACTGAGAGCAGCAATTCTTATCTAACTGTGCAATTGCCAGCAAACAGCAGCCTCAGCTTTAGTGTTTTGCCTTCTTCCCAGGTGGGATCTCTGAGTGTGAAATGCCTCAGTACGCCGTGTCACACCTCGGGACACATCTGTTATTATGTGACTAAGCCAAATAGCTCCGAGCCACCTGCAGTTTTTACAGGTGAGGAGTTGGGAGGTTCCCTTAATAGAAAAAAATAGAAACTCCCCCTCTGCCTGGGTGCCTCTGGCTCTGGATGTGCATCCCTCCCTTCCTGCCAGGGCAGCTGCTTCACATCCACCACTTGTTCCCCTTTCTGAGCAGGAATTCCTGGAAATTGAATTTTTCTATTTCCAAGGTGGAGCTGGGGGAACCCCTCTGGATTTGTAGACCAGGGCTGCACACCCTGCAGGCAGCATCAAGAGCAAGCCCTGGATGACATCCAGCATTTTTTTATTTTTCCTGGAAGAAAGAGCTGTTGGTTTCCTGTCTCAGGCCAAACTGGCTGATCCCAAACCCTGTTGCTTTTCCATATATCTGTGCTCACATCTGCAGCAGAGAGAGCAGAGTAGGAGAGTCAGAGAGGGCTGGTGCTCCGCTGCTGATGGCCAGGGCCTGGATCCTGCTTTGGGGAGGAGGATTCCCCTTCCCTGGGGCTGTGCTTCATCCCTGTGTTCTCCAGAGCTCACAGAAGCTCCTGCATGGAGGAGAAAGAGGCTTAAACAAGAGTTTAGGGAACACTGGGGAGAAAATGGAGGCAACTCACCTTTGTTCAGTTTCACAGCAAAGAACAAGTGTTCCTTGTCCCCTCTAGGAGGGACAGGAGGGGACAGGGGCTGCCCACAGGTGCTGGCAGGGTGTGCCTGGCCAGGCTCTGCCTCAGCAGCTGTGTTTCTGTGGCCCAGCCTGGCTGTCCCCTGCTCGTGCTCCTGTGCTGAGGGAGCAGTGGCAGGGCTGAGCCCCCAGGCTGGGTGTGGGGAGCCTGGCATGGGCCTGATGCCCTGTCACCCCTGCAGGTGACACCCTGTTTGTGGCTGGCTGTGGGAAGTTCTTCGAGGGCACCCCGGACGAGATGTACAAGGCACTGATCGAGATTTTGGGCAGCCTGGACCCCCGAACGGTACAAACCCCTCCTTTTGTGTGAGTGAGCCAGCCCAAACCACCTCACAAACCACAGAAACTCCCTCAGAGTGCAGAGAAACTCTCCTGTGTGTGCAAGGAATGAATGCTTACGCAATCCTGTGGTGCTGCAGTGCTCTGGGAAGGATTTGCCTGCCCCAAATGTGTTTATGCTTTGTGGGGAAAGAGCAGGGCCTGGTTATTAAACCTGCTGAGCTGGGACATGGGACATCTGTTAAACCAGCAGCTTGTCCTGCCTGCTGAGTGCTGGCACTTGTGCCTGTCTCCAGTGGGGCTGTTGGGTTGAGTGTGTTGTTCCTCCTGCGCTGGTGGCACCTGGCAGTGCCTCTTGGTGCCTTTTGGAGTCCCCCAGTGTCACTGTCCCCTCTCTTCCCAGAGAGTTTACTGTGGCCACGAGTACACCATCAACAATCTCAAGTTTGCTCGGCACGTGGAGCCCAGTAACCCCAGCATCCAGGAGAAGCTGGCCTGGGCCAAGGTGAGCTCTTCATCCTTTCCCTGGACACACAGCCTTGCTGAGGAGATGGAGTAAAGCCTTATATATTCTAAATTTTTTAAAATTGCTCCTTTGCAGAGCTGAATCTATTGATTATTAGGTATTCTTTTAATAACACATAGGCAAAATTAAAATAGTTTCATTTTGATCAGAAATCCAGAGATAAGATAAATTAAAGGTCTATTTTCACTGATAACCTGGGGCAAAGGGACTTAAATGGATTTCAGTGAAGAACATGAAGGTATATTGATGAGAGGAGAAAATATTCCTCAAAAAATTTCAAAAAAGAAATGAGGGGAGAAACACAGGGAGTGAAGAGCCAGGAGCTGCAGGATGTTGTGTTGCAGGGGAACAGAGTTTGGCTGTGCTCACAGAAGGCAGGAGGGAGACATTCCCTGCCTGGAAACTCCATATTCTTCTGCCCAGGACACCCCCTGTGTCCCAGCACTCCTGCTGGAGTTCCCCTGTGTCCCAGCACTCCTGCTGGAGTTCCCCTGTGTCCCAGCACTCCTGCTGGAGTTCCCCTGTGTCCCAGCACTCCTGCTGGAGTTCCCCTGTGTCCCAGCACTCCTGCTGGAGTTCCCCTGTGTCCCTCTCTGCAGGCCCAGTACGACCGAGGAGAGCCCACCATCCCCTCCACCATCGCCGAGGAGTTCACCTACAACCCCTTCATGAGAGTGAGGTAGGAGTGGCCCTGCTGCTGGGAGGGGATTTGGGAAGGGGATGTCCCAGTGGTAATTGCTCTTCTGCCTCCCACATTCCTCTCTGGATGCCTCCAGGGCTCTCAGAAATTCCTGGATGAGGAGCTGAGCATCATTCCCTGGCTCAGGAGGCAGAACAGGCTTTGTTGTGTCCTGTTCCTTCATCCAGCAGGTGCTGCTGGGACACAAAAGTGCAATTTCCTCCTGTCCCTGAGTGATAAAATATTATTTGAGCCAGATGTTATGAGCTCTCAGAGTTCATCACTTTTGGGTTTTGTCCAGCAATTCCCAATGGCATAAAAGTAGTGGGGTGGCATCAGAGGCAGTGTTGGAAGCAGAAAAAGTTTATTAAAGACAAAAATAACAAGCTAAAAGCCATGCCAGAGGCAAGGAGATCCTTGTCTCTGCTAAAACACCCCAAAAATGCCACGAGGTTCCTTTGTTCAATGCTTTTCTAGTAATAGCCCAGGTGGGACTTTTGACATGTCCAACCAGACAGCCCCAAGTCTAAAATGAAGTCTAGAAGGTTCTATGAGGTGTCTTTATATTAGCATACATCCAAATTGAGAAAGAAAAATTTCTGGCTTTTCACCTTTCAAGGGAGATAAAAAGAAACTCCAATCCTTTCTTAATCTGGCCACCTTGTCATTAAGGAGCACGCTGCAAAGCAGGCCTGAGGAGCTGTGCCTGGGGTTCCATCCTGACCCTGCTCTTCCCTCCTGGCAGGGAGAAGTCGGTCCAGGAGCACGCCGGGGAGACCGACCCTGTCCGGGCCATGGGGGCCATCCGGAAAGAGAAGGACAACTTCAGAGTGCCCAAGGACTGAGCACTGCCTGCATCACTTTAATGTCACTTCAAGTGTCACTTAGACCATTCAGATGTTTCTAGGAGTCAAATCTTCTGTTGTTGTTGAGACAAGTTTTATTTAGGTTTTTATTTTGTCTTAATTAAGGGAAGAAAAAAAGAAAAAAAAAAGCACTTTGCCCTTGTTGAGATGTTCTACAGCATATTTATATTATGATGAAGAATGTTTATCCTCCTCTTGCTGTCTCTCAAGCTGTCACATGTCACCTGCAGATCATTGTGCAAGTGTTGGTGTGAGACTGGAGGCTGGGCAGGATCAAACCTGGAGGTTTAGGAAGCAGCTCCTGTCCTTTCTGTGGGAGCCTGATGTGGATGCAGAAGGTGGGACTGAGATGTCTTTCTTTGAAGCACAGACCAAATGCAGGAGCTGAAGATTTCGATGTTTCTTCCATGCTGCTACTTCAACATTCTGAGTGTTGCTTCTGGCTCCACTAAAACCAGTTCCAGGGGCAGGCCTGCTGTGCCAGTGCTGCTGCAGGGTGTCCTCTGGGAGCTGCATGGGCTGCCCTGGCGCTGGGAGTGGCTGGTGGGGCCATCCAGCTTCTCTTTTGTCCCTGGCATGGGCAGCAGGGACGTCGCCAGGCATTGCTCTGCTTGCACCCTTTGAGTCCCGAGCCTGTTTGCATGAGCCTGCTGTTCCCTGTGCCCTGTGTGTGCCCTGTGCCAGCCCACAAACCCAGCAGGGATTTGTCTGGTGGCTCAGAATGCAGCAGCAGCCACTCCTGGTGAGTGACCATCCCCCTGGGCAGTGGTGACAGCCCTGGGGCCTGTGGGTGACAGGCAGCTGAGCAGCTGTTACCTGTCCCCAGGTGAACAGGTATGTGGGGTGGCACCAGGTCTTAATTTGCTTTAAAATGCTGAATTTGATGTAGTTCAGACAGAAAAGTGGTACCTAAAGCTGTGGTGTGTCCTGGAACGCTGTGCTGCCCCACCAGAACGTGACTGTGCTGAGGGCTGGGCAGAGGGGAAATAAATAACAGCTGGAAACAGAGGTTGTGAACTCACAGATTTATTGATTTATTGGTTTTGGATTAGAGATTGAAGTCAACCAACTGGAAGTGTCTTTCGGTCTAATCCTGAGGTGAGCAGGTGGCGTTTTGGGGACCCCAGGGGCTTCAGTGGCAGCTGTGTTTTTGTGAAAGCACAGAGAGGGTTCAGGCCTGGTTTTGCTGCCTGTGAGTGCCATTCCGTCCTCACAAATGGAATTTGAGCCCTTCAGGACAAGAAGGACATGGAGAGGCTGGAGTGTGTCCAGGGAAGGGAATGGAGCTGGAGAGTTCCTGAGGGAGCTGGGAAAGGGGCTCAGCCTGGAGAAAATGGGCATCAGGGGGAATTTCTGGCTCTGCACAACTCCCTGACAGGAGGGGACACATGGGGGGGATTTGGGATCTTATCCCAGGGAACAGGGACAGGAGGAGAGGGAACAGCCTCAGGCTGGGCCAGGGGAGGCTCAGGGTGGATTTTGGGAGAATTTCCTCCTGGAAATGCTGCCCAGCCCTGGCACAGCTGCCCAGGGCAGGGCTGGAGTCCCCATCCCTGAGGGGGTTTGACAGCCCTGTAGATGTGGCATTTGGGGACGTGGGTCAGTGGTGGCTTTGGCTTTTGGGGGAATGGCTGGACTCTATCTCAGAGGACTTTTTCAACCTCAACAATTCCATGTGGGAGCCAGAGTCACCTCTGCACCAGCAGTGGTGTCCAGCTGGGAGACCCCAGCTCTGACCTGTCCCCCGTGCCCTGGGGCTTCCTAAACCCGGGTGGGATCCTGTCCCTGGAGCAGAGACCCTCCCAGAGCCCCCCAGCAGGAGTTCAGTGTCCAGCACCGCTCTGGACCTTGTCCCCCAAACCCCCAGTGCCAGCAGTGCCAGCACCCTCCATCCCTCCCCTTGTACCCCGCTGTCACTGGGCAGGGGCTGATTTTGGGGGCTGGGCTGGGGGAGACCCCTCCTCCATCCAGCCCCGGGGGTGTCGGGATGTGCCGTGGCACCGCAGGGTGACACGGGTGAGAGGACGCCAGGGTGAGTCCCTGTCCCCGCAGCGGCCGGGCCGGGGCCGTGCGGGCT
>VXBQ01001616.1:9906-25306 GCA_013400175.1 Phainopepla nitens | reverse complement strand
AAAGCCCCTCAGTGATCTGGGGGTTCTGGGCCATCAGTTTTTGGTGACACCCCAGGCCAGACCCGTTCCTGTGGCCCCCCTCTCACACACACAACGAGTTGGTGACACCAGGAACCAAGGGAATTCTACCCAAAAAGTGCTCCCTGCTGTGGCAGAGCAGGAATTCTGGTGTGGGGTCCCCTGCCCACAGGTGTTTGTGCTTTCAGGTGCAGCTCACACTGACCTGGAGCTCGCGTCCTCTCTGGCAGAAAAAATCTCTCTGTTGGAACAAAAACTAGAGAAACAAGCACAAGAAATCCAGCTGAAGGTAAAAGGCAGGCTCTTGCTGAGCCTGCTCTGTCCCCTGCCACAGCAGCTCCACTTCTCAGAACTTGTGTGGGCTCAAAAGTTCATCTGTGGCCTGCTGTTAATTACCCAAACGAGCCCTCTACAAAGCAACAGAGCAGTGGAGTCAGGCCTTGGGCTGGCAGAGGGGACAGTCCCTGTTGGGGACTTGCAGCAGTGACTCTCAGCACCCTGGCACTGAGATCAGCAGCTCTTTGGCTTCAGAATTTTTTTTTCCTCCTGTGGTGGATTTCCCCTTTTGTTTTCTGAAAGAGCAGCAGCTCACACAGCAGAGTCATGCTGGAGCAGCCCTCTCTGCATCACTGGATAGAACAAATACCCTTTAAAAGCTTAGAATAAATACCTTTTTTTGTTTGGTTTGGGATTTTTTTTGGTTTTTTAAGAAGTGGCTGCAGAGATGCTGGTTTAGTTTCTATCCCTGCAGCTCAGGGGAACATCTCGTGCAGACGGAGGACTGGGAGATGGCTCACCTGTTCCTGGAGCTCTCTGTTTATCCCATCCCTCATTTGAGTCTAATTAAGGTGTTTGGGAGGTGATTCAGCCCTTCTGACCCTTTAGCTGTCCCTGGATGGGGTGAGAGGACCTGCCCCAGCCGTGGCTAGTTGTGCAAGCTGTGCCTGGAGGTGCTGAGGCCCAGGAACTGACCCAGGTCATTTTTTGTTCTGCCCTTGAAGGACAGCAGGATTGCTGAACTCGAGGAGAAGATAAAGATGCTTCAAGAAAGAGAAGGTAAAAATTGTTCTACCTGTGGGAGAGCTACAGAGCTCTGGGTAAGGCTACAGAGCAGAGCTGGGGACATCTCTGAGCTGGCCTTGGCTCTGAAAAACCCAGGAGGCTCCTTGGTGAGAGGTCACAGCTACACAGAGGGACCATTTCCCAGAGCAGGTCTGCACTTTAACTCGTATCTGTTACTCCTGTGCAGTGCAAGACTTCATTTCCTGACCCATTTTCTATGAATTTCTAAGTTTCCACAAGTGTGAAGCCAACCACCGACACCCGGGGATGGTCAGAAAACCCAAGAGCAGTAAATTCTGCGCCGTTCAAACAGGCAGGAAAGCAGCTCCTCACAGCTGAGAGAAACCAAAAACCCACTTGGAGTGTCCCACAGGATTCCAGGTCCAGCCTAACTCTAAATTGAAGCCAGCTTTCAGTGAGTCACTGGAGGTCTTTTCCCCTGTTCAGTTTTCTGAGCCCGGCAGCTTTTCCAGCCCCAGCTGGAGCCCACACACGTTTCCTGCCAGGCTGAGCTGCCTTGTCTGTGCAGAGCTGTGGTGAGTTCTCCATTTCCTGAGCACAGAACACAATGTGTCTGTCAGATCACAAACATGTGCCCTGTACCTCCTCGTGCTGCCACCCAGCCAGGCTTTCAGGATCCAGCTCCGGTGGACACTCTCTCATTTTGGGCTCCTTAAGGCCGAGGGAGCCAAGCAATTTCCACTGTGTGGTTGCCAAAAGCACCCCTCACATCAGCTCCCACAACACCAAGCTTTCCCCAGAGCTGTTCACAGCTATCTTTAATCCATCAGCGTTGTGTTCAAACCACTGCAGGGTGAATTGTCACTTACAGCCCCTGCGTCCCACGGCTGTGAGGTCACTGAGCACAGGCTGGGGACACAGCTGAGCCACAGCTCCTCTTTGGGCATCTACCTAGAAACATCAGCTTTTCTCTTACAGATGCTTCTGGCTCATCCAGCACAGAAGAGCTGGAAATGAGGTGCCTTCAGCTGCAGAGCCAGGTCTGGGAGATGGAGGTGAGGCTGCTCTGCATGCCCTGAGCCAGCTGCTCCCTTGGCTTGAGATCACTGCACTCCCAGCCTGGCCTTTCTCAAGCTGCCCCTTTGATCATCACAAAGTGATCTTCACTCCTTGAAGGAGCAGGTTGGATGTGAGCAGCAGGGCAGGAGAAGGTTTTAAACACACAAACATCTGTGCCTCCTGCAAGCTTCATTCTGATTTCCAGGGCTGTGGAAATGCTCAGCTCCTGCAGTCTTGGCAGGTTCCTCTGCCACTACAAATCTTTCCTCCTCCCTTTTCCCTTATCACTGCCCTGCCAAAGAGTCTGTCTGTCTGCCAGGGCCAAGCAGCCCCCAGGACAAACCTCTTCCACCTCCCTCTCTGCCTCTCACAGCCACAACTGACCACTCTGAGGCTCCCATTTCCAGTTTCCTGAATCTCTGGTCACCAAACCTGACCTGACTTTCCTCTTCCAGCGCTTCCTGAATGACTATGGTCTGGTTTGGGTTGGAGAGACATGGGACCAGCTGGAAGATACAGAATCAGTCCAGGATGAGGAGGAGCTGCCAGCAAGGAACCTCTGCAGGCCAGGTAAAGCACCAGCACTCGTGGCTGAAGCTGCTTCCCCAGCTCCCACTGCATGGGAGGTAAGAGAGTAGATAAGCACCAAAACCTCAGGATTTGGGTCTTCAGAATTTGGGATCCTGTGCCAAGATCTTCACATCAATCCCTCGCAGACATGGAGCAAGCTAGCAGGAGCTCAGCAGGTTTAATTTCATACACCTGTGTTTTGTACGCCCTTCTGGGGCAAGAGGAGAGAACCTGATGGCTCAGCCCTTCAGGAGGAGAGCTCACAGCAGCTGTTTCCTGCAGAATTCACAAACCCTGCACTTTTGAGCCTTGACTGCTCTAATGACATTGACGTAGAGTGGGTGGAAAACGGAATGAGGTGCTTTGTGTACAGAGGAGCTGTAGTAACTTACCCACAGAGCCTGGCTCCATCCGGGAGGATTGTTTGCCTTTCCTCCCAGCCACCACGTGAGGGTTCAACTGAGACCTGGCTCTGCTGCCTGGGGTCCAAGCAGCTTTGGCAGTGGCTCCTTAGGAAGTGGTAACAGAGGGAAAAAAAAGATAATTATTTGGACCGTAGAGCCAATGCTGCTTCCTAATCACCGTGCAAATATTAAACTAGAGCTTCCTTCAGATGCAGGAGGAAGATGAGCAGAAACAGTTTTGGTTTCAGCTTGCTGACCTTTTTCAAGGGTATTTCCACATCATCCTTTAGCAACTCAAAAAAAGCAGAACAACCAAGGACTTTAACTTAACTTAGATCTTTTCTTTCATTTCTCTTCTGACTTCATTCCTCACAGCCCTTTTACCCTCAAACACCCAGGCAAACATCCTGGCAGAGTCCCTGCCCTGCTGCAGGCAGCTGCCTGTGTTTACACTGGCACCTCCTCAGCACCTGTGCCCTGATCCATTGATCCAATCTGCTTAATCCAACTCGTGCAGTTCCTCATCCTGCACGGCCCAGGGACAGCACAACACCCCTGAGAGGATCAACGAGGCCAGGGGCCGAGCGTGGGCTCCAGGAGCTGCCCCTGGAGCTGCTCTGGAGCTCTGGGTTTGCAGCCCCAGCATCCTCTGCCCTGCCCGTGTGGTTTAGCACACGCCCTCGTGGACCTGGCCGCAGCACAAGGTTGCACCACGTTCTGCAAACGCATGAAGGGCACAGGCAGCCCAGAAACGTCAGGGCTCAAACACACCTCAGACTCCCAGAGATAAATCTGTGGGGCCAGCGCCCCTTCCCCCCTAACTCTGATCCCTCTGCCGCAGGTGAAGCCGTTGTTTGCCAGCCCCAGATCGATTTTGATTTAATCGTGGAGAACATTAAAGATTTGAACTCGCTGGTAGGAGAGGGCACTTCTCAGATCGAGCACACGGCCCGGGGGGCTCGGCTGAGGCGGCCGGAGCCCCTCCCTCTCACCCTGTACCAGAACGGGATCGCGGTGGGACACGGAGCCTTCCGGCCCTACCAGCACCCGGCCACGCAGGTATGGACAGGGCTGCGAGGAGCCAGGTCATCCTGCAGCACTCACCTCCCCCAGGAAAGGGGCTAGGGCTTCTGGGCTCACCTCAGTCCTACAGAGGAGCCCAGCTGCACACGTGCATCCCCCCCGTGCCTCTGAAGCCTTGTGTCCCTTGTGCAGTAGTTTTTAGAGATGGAGATCGTGTGTTTATGATGCAGACCCTTCTGCATGGCCACAACACCTCAAACAGGAGCAGCCCAGCAGAAAGCTGAGTCCTGAGCTGAACAGAAAGCCTGAGGTGTGACCAGGAGCTCTCCTGTTCTTTCAGCAATGCCTGCAGGACATCATGGATGGTTATTTCCCCTCAGAGCTGCAGCCACTCTACCCTGATGGTGTCCCCTTGCAGGCAAGTGCCACGCCCAGCTTTTTGGGCAGAAATCGCTCTCCTGCTTCCCAAGCCAGCTCAGGTTTTCTTTCACCCATCTGCTGGATGGTCCCCACGGCACGGGCAGGCTGAGGTCTGTGCAGGTGTGCGGGGAAAGGGAGGCACGGAGGGCACCTGCAGCAGCCGTTACAGGACGTGTCTCAGCATCAGGGTTCAAGGGTTTCTGTGCCTCAGTGAACCTGGCTTGCAACAAGGCTTCTGAGAGCCCAGCAGGCTCTGTAAGAGAAGCAGCTCATGCAGGAAATGAAGAGCTGTGTCATAAAAAGGAGGGAAAGAAAATCTCAAATCGTTCCCCTGGAAAAGCTTTTAACGCAAGATTGAACAAGGACCTTTTAAAGAGGATGTCATGAGAGTTTATCTTGCCACAGTTTAAATGGATTTGGTCACCTGAGGTTCTCTTGGGCCCCAGTTTTTGATTTATCAGAAATAGCAAAGAGCCAAAGCCACATATGCAGGCAGAGAGCCTCAGAGGACTCAAATCTAGGTCTTGGAGTGCACCTGAAATGTCAGCAGGCACAACCAGAGGCTGGACTTTCCCTCTGCCACGGAGAAACCAGGGCACAACTGCAGGAACAGGACAAGGTCAGGCCAGCAGGAATGAGCTGTGGAGGTTAGAAAGCCACATGGAAGGGGGATTGTGCAAAGCTCTGGGGACCTGTGCATCACTGGTTTTGTTTGGGTTTTACAAGTGCTGCTCATCATTGCTGTGGTTTATTGGGCTCTGATGCAGCAAGAGGAACTTGTGCAACAGTCAGCTTTGCTTACAGGTCACTGACAGGAGGGATGAGGTGTTTCAGAAGCCAGACCTTCCAGGGAGTTTTCCTGGCCTTGGCCAGGTGGTGGGTACTTCAGAATCCAGCAGAGTGCAGGAAACCTCCAAGATCCCAGGTAAAATCTTAAACCTGCCTCAAAAGAGCAGCTCATCCTTGCAGATGAGGATTTTTAAACCTTGCCAGGGCAGTGCAGGTGGCAGGAGGGGAATGTGAGGGTCTCAGCAAGGAAAGCAACACTTGTGGGTCAGGGCCTGGTGTTGCCTCAGGAGCTGGGAGCCAGCAGCACACACAGGATCCTCTCAACATTAATCCTGCTTCAGAAGGAGACATGAAAAGTAATAAAAGAATAGAAATTCAGCAGATTTCAAAAAAATATCTGCCCTGTGCCTTTCTGAAAGGCCAAGCTCCTTCCATCGTCACCACATCAAAGGCTGCTGAGGTAACCTGCAGGCCTGGGGGGAGAGCTGCTTGCAAACACTGCTCCTTTCTCCTGCAAGCTCATTCCAAAAGTGGAGATAGTGTCAGGCCAAAGCAACCGTAACTGTACTGAATATGGGACAGTTTCTCTTCAGACTTTCACAACAGAATATGGGACATCAAAGGCCACAGATTCCTCATTTTGCTTCTAGACACTCGCAGTGTGCGTAAGCAATGCCTGACAGGGCTGGGAAGTCAAACAGAGAGACAGAAATCCCTGGGTCTGTGGGTGCATCACCGAATAACCCACCACATGTATCACTCGTGAGAAACAGCTGCCTGGTTACATACACCTGTGCTCAGTCACCTCAGGGCTAAACCTAAATATCCTCTTTATCCAAGCAGTAAAAAAAAAATAAAAAAAAAATAATCGTCCAAGCAAAAAGGAATGGACACCTACAAATATACCCTCACAAGGTGAAAAATGTCCAGGGCTGTAAAAATGGTGTAAAAATAGTCCCAGTTTTTCACAGCAGAGCCACCTGCCTGCTGTGCCTCCCAGCTGTGCTGTTCCCACTGTTGATGTTGACAATCAAACATTTACTGGGGCAGAAAGTGGGACAGCTTTGAGGGAGGGACCCGAGAGCTCTCCCTGTCGGCCGCTGCTCTCTCCTTTCACCAAATCCGCCCCTTATGGGGGCAGAGTGCTTGTCGCAAAGGTCACACACGGACACATCTCCCCTCTGCTCTGCTAGGGCCCCAAGCCTCCTCGGAGCAGGCTCCCAGGCAGCTCTGCAAGGCCCTGAAGCACAGAGGGAGAGCGGGCAGTGCCCAGGGCGTGGCTGGAGCAGCGCCGCAGGTACGAGTGGGCTCCCCAGACCCCCCCAGCAGGAGACCAGGGGCCATCCTCTGCACTGAGCTCCCTGCCCAGCACCAGCACCCCCTCCTTGGGCCTCTCCCAGCTGCGTGCCACCTCCCAGAGAGGCTGCACCAGGGCACACGTGGCGCTTGGCACCTGCCTCGTGGCTGTGCCAGCGCTGGCTGCTCTCCCTGCAGCCCAGGCAGTGCTGACACTCACCTGCTTTGCTTGCAGGGCTCTGATGGGCAGCAGAGCAGCAAAGAAATCCTGGTGGAAACATCTGGGCTGGCTGCCCTGGAGAGGTACAGGTACAGCCCCCCATCCCCAGCCCTGTCAGGATCTCCTCTTCCTTCTTTTTCATCACTGCAGGTTTAGTTCAGGGAGTTCAGTTGAGGAAGTAAATGCACTTTCCCCTTTTAGACCTTAGAAATAGTTAGACAAAAGGACAAGTTTGGTCCTTTGGGAAAACCACTGAATTTTTCATGACAAACATGCCATATTTTACATCTCTAACAAAAAGCTTCTGTTGTTCAAAATGTCACTTATTTATGTGAAAGTTTTCCCAACAGTGAGCCAAAGCCTAAGAGTTTGAAACCATTGAAGGAGCTCTTTGCAGTCATTTTAAATGGGAGAACCCCTCCAGGAAACTGATGCCCAGGTGGGAGGTCTCACTAACAGCACTTTTCCACTCAGTCTTCTGGCGAGCCAAGACCCAAATAGCTACTGAAAAAAAAAACCCAAGCAGATTATTTTTAATCAAAGAAGTAGGGCAGAGTACTTACCAGACAGCCCTGGTTTCAAATGAAAAAGCTAAAAAAGGTCCATAACCCTCTTCAAGGCACCTTCAGGCTGGGGAAGCACAGTGTGGGCAGAGGGTTGGTCTGGTTGCCCGTGGTCAGACCTCCTTCACCTCAAGGACATTCCCAAACACGACACTCCTCTGCCCTGCTCTGCTCACAGAGGCTCTGCCCCATGAGTGGAGCTCACTCCCAGGCTGAGAGGGTTTTCTGCTGCCCAGGGTGGAGGCTGAAGCTCCTGCCCCTGGTTGGTGCACGCTGCGCATCAGGTCCGAGAGCGGGGAGCAGACGTACGAGCTGAAGATGCTGCTCACAGACACCATCGGGGACCTGCGCCAGCACCTCGCCCACATCAGGTAGTCCAGGACTCCCTCCCCTCCTTGCCTGACTCTGTAGGACCCCAGAAAAGGGTTCCTGTGGTCCTGGAGATTCAAACATTGTCTTGAACTGAGTCACAGCCCCAGCCCTGTGCCCACCTGACGCTCTCCAGGCAGCAGTGCCAGGGTCCTGAGAAGCTCAGAGCATTTCATACCCACCTCTGCCACCCAGCAACAGAGATAAACTTCTTCTGTCCTCCCAGAATTGCCATCAGATCCAGGTCCATCGTGCCTTTGCCTCCTTGCAGCACTCACCCAACTTGTGCCACCCTTCCCAAGGTGCTGGAAGCTTTGCTGGGCTCAGCCAGCTCTGTGTCCCAACACATTTAATGCTGCACAAGGGCTCCCTCAGCCTGTTGGGGACAGTTCCAGATGGCTGAGGGCCCCCTCTGCTCTCCCCTCTTCCCACTCCTGCTGCAGGCCACGGCCCTGGCCTCGGGGTGAGCCCAGGATGAGCTCAGTGCTGGTGGGATGCAGGAGCCTCCTTCCTCCCTCCCCACTGCAGCTGTGCAGCCTGGCTGGCTGCACTTTGGGCTGGAAACCCTTTTGCTGCTCTTGCGTAACCACAGCTGGATCAGCCAAAGCATCTCAGCAAAACCTTGGGGGATCCCATGAGTAGGAGGAGATTGTGCTGTTCTTTCCTAGGGGTGGAAACTCGGACTCGTACGAGATCATCAGCACCTTTCCCCACAGGGTGTACACGGACAACTCCAGGAGCCTGCAGGAATGTGGGCTGGTCCCCAGTGCCTCCCTGCTGCTCAGGAGGACAGACCCCTCCCAGCAGGAGGGGAGGGGGCTGCAAACAGCCTAAGAGCTCCTCACCCCCAGCTCTGCACAGGGAGGGAGCTGCCTCTCACCTTACCCAGCCTGCCCTGGCTGGGAAAAAGGGAGAGGTTTTCTTTCCAGATTTAGTTTCACTGTGCCATCAGCTGGGATGGAGAGGAGCTCAGAGCTGCCATTTGGCCACTCCCTGTGGCAGAGGGGGCCAGGCCCAGTCCTGCTGCCTCACAGTTGCTGCTGTTCCCCAGGACAGGTGGGGCCTGACCCAGGGACACTTCCACCAGCTCACCTGGCTCCAGGCCTGGCCCCTCATCGCTGTGCAGGGTTACCCAGGCTGAGCCCAGCCCAGGGCAGCCTGCCAGCTTCACCCCAGCACTGGGCAGTGGCTGGGCTGGGCTCAGGGACTCTGCAGCAGCAGGATGGACACACAGCCAGGGCCAGTTTGCTTTCTAGACACAGCTGCTCCCTACAGATTTCACCTGCACTGACACCAGGGGACAAACAGGCTCAGTTCCACGGTCTCTGCTGGAGCTAAACCTGAAGGCCTTGAGCCATTGCAGTGCTGGGGCTGAGCCAGGCTCGAGTGAGCCGGGAGATCCTGCTGCTGGGTTTCCTGTACGTGCACAGCTCCTTCCCTTGGACAGCCCCCAGCTGCAGCGGGGCCCAGGCTCCAGCCTGCCTGGAGGTACCCGCCCTCCTCCTCCCGCTGATGCTGCAACAGGACACCGTGCCATTGGAGACCGGCGTAATCCCTCCGCGGCCTCTCTGCCGAGCCCTGAATAAAGCATCTTCCTGCCTCTGCCGTGGGCCGGGGCTGCACTTTTCCCTTCCCCTCTCCCCAGCACATTCTTCCCATTCCAGCTGTGACAAGCTCTCACTTGACTCCCAGCTGACAACACTCCCACTCATGCGAGGCAGGGCCTCCTGGCAGGTTCCCTCCTCGCACAGACCCAGCCCTCACTAAAGGCTCCCAATAAAACCCTTGATTTCAGCTGCAATTTCCACTTCCTTTCGATTTCAAAGGCACGGTTGCTGTGGAAGCTCAGAGCCCTTCCCAGACCCCTCTGACCAGAGCTGCACAGCTCAAACACAGGAAGGAAAAGCAGCTGCTTCCCCGTGAGCAGTGACTCAACCCACACAGCTCTCCCTCAGCTTCCTCCTTTCTTCCACCTGTAGCAGATCCAGGAGCAGCTGCTTCTCCTGCCCCTGTGTATGCTGGTCTAGGCAATCTTTGTGCCAAGGGTTTGTTTTTCACTCCCACAGCCATCTGAGGCTGTCCCTGCCCCGGGGGCTGCCACTGCCACCACGCAGAGGAGAGGAATGCTCTGGTACCTGTCACTACTGCGCCGTAGGACATTCAGACACGTCCTGAGAGCCTTTGATTAGCAGCAGCAATCTAGGGTGTTAAGATCTTTGTGTCAGGCTGCAGCAGCACGTACAACCCACTCAGCTTCTCAGCTGGAAATGACTCACAATCCTTGGGTAGGGTGATGTTTAACCTGTAGCCAAAATAAAACTGAATTTAAAAGAAATGCAAGAGTAGTGCTGTGAAAGGTACAGTAACATTTAATAGCATCTCAGAAGACAACACTGGTTATAAACTTGCTTTTTGGCAGGAAAACAAAATGCACTTGGTCCAGAATTGCAAAAAAGCCAACTCGAAGAGGAAAGATCAGACAGCTGGAGCATCAGCTGTTCTGGAGCAGCCCTGAGCCATTAATGCTCACAAGGGAGCCTGGTCAGGGTGGAGGGCAGCCAGAGCAGCACAGATCCCACTTCCAGCCCCACCCATTCCCCCAGGCAGCCTTTGCTCCCAGCTCCACCACACTGGGCACTCAGACCCCCAATTCTGTGCAGCATTTTTGCATTAAATTAAGACAAACAAACAAACAAAAAAACCCCAACCCTTTACTTAGTTGCCATAATCTCTGCAATTGAGATGAAGAGGGGGGGAAAAAAAAGAGGGAAAAAAAAAAAAAAAAGGAAGTGAGGCAGCAGAATTTACAATTTTAACAGCAACTGGGAGAAGTGGGAAGTAGCATGCAGCCCTGAGCCCTTCCGTGGTGAGGCAGAGGAGGGGGCTGAGGGCCAGGCACACCTCGCACGGCCCCGCAGGCTTTGCTGTTTACAGAGGCCCTGGAAGCTGCCGTGAGCCAGGCCCAGCTCTGCTCACAGGCCAAGCGCAGCCAGCTCGGATCACTTGGATCACGCTTTCTTTGGATCCCTCTGAGATGATCTCGGGGGTGGGCGGGAGGGAGTCGGAGGCAGCTGCAATGAGGAGTTTTGGTCGTGGGTTTTCCCCGTGCTGGGATACGGGTCGCGGTGCCAGGACAGCGCTGGCAACCTGGAGGTGAAGGTGGTCGGAGATGAGGGCGCTCAGGAGTGCAGGCAGAGTCCAGGATGGGAGGGGAAGAAGGGCTCAGGCCAACTTCAGGAACTCCTGCAGAGTGTTCTGCTCCACAGCTTCCACAAAGAGCTCGTAGTCCTGCAGGGAAACGCCAGAGGGTCACTCACGAGGCAGGAGGGTCCCTGAGCCCACGGCACAAACTGCTTCACAGCCCTGGCACCAGCTGGCTGTGCCAAGGATGACAGGACAAAGCGGGCACAGCCCCACTGCCACCCAAACCCCCCTGCCTGGGTCCCCTTTTTCCCAAAGCAAACAGCCGTGAATCCTGGCAGCACCTGGTCCCTGCACCTCACCACAAATAACTTACAAGGCATCTTGAACAGCTGTAGCAGAGCCCAGGGCAGGACATCACCCACCACCCAACCCCTGCGTGGAACGAGCCTCACCCCGCAGTACTGGTCCCCGTTGACGATCTGGGGTGGGATGGCTTTGGGGTTGCCCGCCTTCGCCCTCATCTCCTCCCGGAGAGCGTTGTCCTGGGAGATATCCACCAGCTCGTACTTGATGTTCTTCCCATCGAGGATTCGGGTGACTTCGCTCTGTTGCGATTTGATCTGGAACCCGGGTGGGAAACGCAGGTTATGGGGAGATGGAGAGGAGTCCCAAGGGTGGGCACACACCCGGCGTGCCAGCCAGGCTCAGCGCAGTGCCCACTGTCCCCCGAGCACGGAGGGCTGGGTTTGGGGAGAGCGCGAGCAGGGGAGGGGACACCGAGGATGGGGCGGGGGGGCTTCGCTGCCGCACGGAAGAGAGAAGCCCAGCCCCGGGAGAGGGGCCCCGCAGCCCGCAGCCCTGCCCGGCGGCGCTCACCTCCCGGGAGCCGGTCACCGACGTGCTGTAGACCTTGAGGGTGGTCATGGTGCGATCGCGGCCGCTGCCAGCGCCCAGCCCGGCGGAGCGAGGCAGGGAGGAGGCAGGGAGGGAGCGAGGGAGGAGGCAGGGAGGAGGCAGGGAGGAGCGGCGGCCCCGCCGCACCCGGCATGTGACTGCAGGGGCCAATGGGGCCGGCGGGCCCGGGCATGCGGGCTCGGCCCCGGGCCACCGCCCCGGCGGCACCGGGGAGCCACCGGCACCGGCACCGCTCCCGAGGGGCACCGGGGAGCCACCGGCACCGGCACCGCTCCCGAGGGGCACCGGGGAGCCACCGGCACCGGCACCGCTCCCGAGGGGCACCGGGGAGCCACCGGCACCGGCACCGCTCCCGAGGGGCACCGGGGAGCCACCGGCACCGGCACCGCTCCCGAGGGGCACCGGGGAGCCACCGGCACCGGCACCGCTCCCGAGGGGCACCGGGGAGCCACCGGCACCGGCACCGCTCCCGAGGGGCACCGGGGAGCCACCGGCACCGGCACCGCTCCCGAGGGGCACCGGGGAGCCACCGGCACCGGCACCGCTCCCGAGGGGCACCGGGGAGCCACCGGCACCGGCACCGCTCCCGAGGGGCACCGGGGAGCCACCGGGCACCGCTCCCGAGGGGCACCTGCCCCGCTCCCACCGCCCCTGCCGAGAGCGGCCCCAGCACCGGAGCCGCTCCCTCCCCACCCAGCACGGCCTCGCACGAGTGGGTCAGAGCAGCTTTATTTGAGACTCCGAATACCCGGTACAAACAAGCGCTGAGACGCGGGCTGGTACAAAGACACTGAGCCCGACGGGACCGGGCACGACACGGGGGGACAGGGAGGGACACACGTGGCACCAGGAAGAGGGGACAGCGAGGGACCAGCGTGCTGTCCCCCTGGCCTGGGGTGTTGTGTGGCAAAGGAGCCAAGATTTCCCCTGCACCAGCAGCAAACAGCACATGGGATCACCCTCTGGGCCAGAGGGGCTCAGCTGTGCAGGAGGATGAGGAGAGGACATGTGCCCATGGCAGGGGACACAGCACCTGGGCAGGCCAGCTGCTGACACAGGGCCAGGCAGCAGCCAAGGTGGTTTCAGCCACAATAATCTCATCTCAGAATCACCTCTGCAGAGGCAGAGGGCAAACCTGTCCCCTCACAGCACCCATGAACGAGAACTTGCACCCCCAGAGCAAAGGGGAGAAGGAGATGGTGCCCAAACCCCCTAAGAACCTGCAGGAGCCAGCAGACCTCCTGGCAGTCAGGACAAACAGCTTCAAAAATAGCCCTGAAAATGTGTTTTGCTCACAGCACCAGCAGCCTGGGGACAGACAGAGCCAGGAACAGAACACCCAGGGAGAGCAGGACAGACAGACAGACAGACTGCCAGGCACACACTGCTGTGTGCTCCTCGTGAGGGACAAACCAACCAGGTTCCTTGCCACCATCCCCCATGGTGGCCAAACACCGACAACAAAACAGATTTGGTCTTAAAATTTTAACACAAAGGAATAACAAAAGCATTTCTGCCAAACCCGGGGCTCACAGCCCTGACGTGAACCAAGAGCAGCCAAACAACACAAGGGGCAGCAGGATTTTCCCTGTCATAACTTGGTATCTTGCTCTTAACTCGAGATGAAAACCAAAGTTCCACCCTCAGACTCAGTACTGTAAAGCTGTCGCTGGGGTTGGGGAGCGTTGTGGTACAGTGAAACTGATCCCACAATGATTCATTTAGAAATCCCGTTACTTGCAGAGGAGCAGGGAAGGAGGGACAGGGCTGTGACAAAGCCCAAGTGGCCACTGCCTTGCAGGAAGGGCTCCCTGTGCCACCCCCTCCACATTAGGACCAGTATGGCTTTCTCCCAGTAAAGCAGAGGTGTCTCCAGGGGCACAGAGGCTCTTGGAGGCTTTGGCAGTGGCCACAGACACTTGGGGCTCCCCAGGATTGTTTGTGATGGCTCTAAAAGGCTGTGAGAGGGAAGAGCAGCTCCTCACCTGCCAGCGGATGCATTAGGCACAGAGCAGAGTGGGGGCACAGGGTTCTTCCAGCTCATTAAGGCACTTCAGCATCAATCCACTTCCTCTGCAGTCTGAATCACAGCCCACTCCAGGGCTCTTTCAGGGGGACAAAAGGCTTAAGGCTTCTGGGGTAACAGTGCCCAGGGGGAGCGTTTCCAGAGTCTTTTAGTGTTGCTTTATTCCTCAACTCCTGCTGGCTGCTGAAAGACACTGGTAGCATTTCCCTGAGGAAAGCAGGTCCTGCTCCATCAATCCAAGGCAGCAGCACCTTGATGTAAATGCCAGGAGTGTAACTGGCACACCTGTGTTACCTGCCTGCCTGTGGAATCCAGGTGTCCCACAAACACCCTGATAACCCTCTGGTCCCACTGGTCACACAGGACCTGCACAGGGAGGTTATCAGCAAGACCAGGGCATACATTTCCTTTTAGCCACGATTTTTAACGGTCACATTTGCATGTTCAGCATTTGGCATGCCTGGAAGGCAAGTCAGAATTCATCTCCCAGCATCAGAGACCACAGCAGCTCCAGCAAACACAGCATAAAACACATTCCACGAGATCAAAGCTACTGCAAAGCCTGACACCGAAGCCCTGAATTATCCCAGTTAGCCAGTCAGCAGCTGAACACTTCTGGCAACAAACCCCCTGGTTCCTCACAGATCAGATAAGTCACACATCCTGTACCCGAGCAGAGGGATGGTAAAGTGCTGAGTTGGTTTGGGGTTGTAGGAGCACAAGACTCCTGCGAATTTCAAGTCTTCATTCCCTGTCTTACTTTGGGAGTGCTCTTTACTGGGTGATGCAGTTGTCTCCCATGTCCTGAGCGTATCTGTCAGATATTGCAGTCCTCAAGTCCTCCACCTCTTTGTGAAGCTCTTTTACCTCCACCAGTTTCTTGGCCAGTCCGTCAGGGCTCAGCAGGTCATCCTTCTCCTTCACAGGGTACTGCACAGCTGTGGGGTCAGAGAAGGGAGTTTCCTCACCAAGGATCGCACACATTTGCAAGTCAGCCAGAAAAACCAACTCACATTTGCAAAAGAGGTTCTACTTAACATTCAGTTTTCAGTTAAATGCATTAACATGCACCTTTGAAGCAAGCCAACCACAGAAAAGAGCATTCAGAAGCCCAGAAAGAATTTTCCATGCTCTATGTGAGTTATTTAATTCTGCCCCAGCACAGGAACAGAAGGGTTTGTTCTGCCCTCACTCAAAAGGAAAGGTACTTACAGTGAATGCCCAGGAGCAGAGAGAGGTTGGGGTCCTTGCCCTGAGCCCTCTGGGTGACAATGCTGTAGACAGACTGCAAATCCTGCAGGCAGCTGGCCAGCTCCCCGTGCAGCTGCTGGGCCAGGCGGGCTGTGTCAGCAGGCAGGGGCTGGGCTGTCAGAGCCTGCCGGAGCCGCTCCTGCAGCGTCAGGTTCTTCTCGATCAGCTCCTGGTTCTGCACGGACAGCTGGACACACGGACACGGCCCGTCAGCAGGCAGCACTGCCACACCCCCTGCACCTGCTCTGCGATGGGGGCACTGAGGGCAGGAGCTGGCTGGCATCCAGCCCTCCAGGCCGTGGCCAGGGGG
>VXBQ01001614.1:59272-90628 GCA_013400175.1 Phainopepla nitens | reverse complement strand
TGCAGATGATTATCTACATCCTGCACACACCATCTCTCTGTGGTGAATCTGGGAACTGGTGCGGCTTTGGAGACAAGTATTTGAGGCAAGGTTGATGTGCACACTGCAGATGGAAAACACTCTGCTGTAAAACTACTCCTTGAATACAGCTGCAGCATGTCGTCACTACCTTCTGAGACTTCTCATTCCTTTCTTGGGTCTGGGCATTTTGATTGTTTCAAGTAGGCATACTAGGGAATACGTAGGCATATCGGGGAAATTCACTTGGTTATCGGATACCTTCCCTGTGAAACCTCATCATGGATTTCAAGGAGGGCCTCTAAAGTGCTTTATGCCCTTACGCAGAAATGTCCTGATCCCGCACAGACTTACTACAGTGAAGCATTTCTGTGCATCCTGACTGGAAACACAGCAGCCTCATTAGACTTTGGTTGACTGAAGACCACCCAGTGAGGTCTGCTGAGAAATAAGCCAAAAACGTGTCTGAGTATCATGTCTTGCATGTTTTGCCCCTCTGCCCCCAGAGAGGGCCAGCACTCACCACTTTAAGCCCCTCCAAGCCCTAAAGTGCCATGGCAAGCAGCCGGCACCGCAGCCTTTCCCACTCACATGTTCAGCCCTGCAAACCCCAAGAGAGTCAACTGGAACAACTCTCTGGGAGAAAGACGACTCTGTTGCTATCCCTCCACCTACTCAAGTCCCTACCACCAACTTTTGGCAGTTGCCTTCTAAATTTTTCCCTTGGTCCTTGTCCCTCAAGAATATAATTCAACCCCCAGAAAGTCAAACACAAGCTCAAATTCAGCCAGAGGAAAGTTACAGTTGTTCTTAGATTACACACAGGATTTGACGAACTGGAAAACAAAGCCATTTTAGGGCCTCATCCAAATCAGAGAGCTCTCCCACTGTATTCTGTATGAACTTGGATGTCAAGATACAGATCTCACACTGAGAGATGAGAGGTTTCACAGTTCCTATGGGGAACCCTTGACACCCATTTATTTCTAAACGGGGCACCTAAATCCATTAACTGTTATGGAAGAACTCCACACCACTAGACAGTACCAAAAGCACAGAGGCCATTAAGGAAGGAACTGTCTGCAGGAAAAGCATGGGAGTTCCTGTATGTACAGGGTGGGTGTTCAGACATGAGTGCTAAAAGGACACACAGTTCTGGAAGATCTGTTACTGGTTTTTCATGCCCTCGACAAGGAGCTCAAGAGCATTTCTGTTATACCAGCTGAGAGCAGGGGAATTACTGAGTAGAAAAAAAAAAGAGTCTGCAGCCCCAATACATACATCATTAGCTACAAAAGATAAAGGAGGAACCCTCTTGGCAGCTACTGACAAGACGGCAAGTTAAAAGCAAAGGGGGTGCAGGCATTCCCGTAAGTATCATAAGAAGTGAAATGTGAAAGAAGGAACAAAAATCTTCAGACAGAAAAAAACCAGAAATCTTCAGACCATCATTGTGCTACAGAAATATCCAGACTGTTGTGGAAATTCAGGAAGGAACAGCATGAATTGGTTAATTTTGCAATAGGATAAACTCCTATCATTCATCCCTAGTGTACAGTTAGGAAAAAGACAGTATTACACAAATTACGAAACATATTGCTAGTCCTGATCTATTTTAAATTTTCTTCATTGTTACTTAAATTAAATGCAAGCTAAAAAGTTCAGAAATATTTCTTAATATGTTTTTGTCTCATATTGAAGGTCACTTGCTGAAGGAGAATTTATTTCAATGGGGTTGATCAGTATCTAAAACACACAATGTTAGAACAACTTACCACTTTACATCTTGTAGCTGTCTTTCAGCCATCAGGTTCTCACCATAACCAAATTGACCCTAAATAACTTAATATACAGTGGATAAAACACAATTTAAGTCTTAAAGCTACTTGAAGCAAGCAATCCCTGTCCTAAAGCAAGTGATCTCAAATCCTACTTTCATTTCAGGTATCATGTTCAATATTGTATTTCAGGTATATTGTTCAATATCTCTGGTGTAATTCTGTCTCATATCTTTTCTTAGAGGCATCCCCTGTAGGTCCTGGTTATGGGTATTTCAGGTCTGCAGGAAGGAAGAGATGTGGCTTTTCACTGAATACTGGGTATATTTTTTGTGGTGAGCTGTTGAAGAATTTGTGGCCCTCGGGAACTGTACCATACTGTACATTCATACAGTCCTAAAGAGTGCTGAAAGACTATATGACATGATCCTGGAAGGAGAAGGGATAGGATAGGGCAAATCTTAATTTCGAACTTAATCTGAAAGACTTCAGTCACTAAAACCCCTGGGGCATCAAGTAATGATCATTATGGACAACAAGATCTTGTACCACTTTTCCCCACTGCCACAAACACTATCAAAAGAGGTGAAACACTTTGCCTCAGTGTCCTCCCTTGGGTCTTTCATCTGCCAAACTCTGTGGCAGACACATCGAGGTCCATAGCACTGCACAGCTGAGGTTCTTGGCCAATTGGTATTTCTAGGAGAAGAGCAGTCATGGGCATATTCAATGTGCATTCTTGCACTGCTCTGAAAACACACAGCTCCTTGCCAAATACAGCCATGGCAACTCCTTACCAATAGCTAATATGGCCTTAGAAGGACTTTCTCCTGAACTGGAGGAGAAAACTCTTGAAACCCAGTTAAAAGGAACTACATTGCTCATGGAGTGACTTGATAAGAAGCTGGGTCTCTGGTTTTCTGCTCAAGAAAACTAGATCTCATGGACACTGAAAAACGATTTCACTATGTGTCTAGCATGTGAAAAAACTAGAAAGAGGACCCTGGTCTCAGACAGCACCTGCAAGCTCCAGCATGACACAACCAGCAGCATCTGGCACAACTCAGGTCAATGCCAGTGCTTCCTAACAGACTATAAATGGAAGGAAATATTTCTGGAATTCACTGACTAGAGGTACAAAAAAACCCCAAAAAAACCCAGGGCCCTTTTCTGTGGTATATTCTGACCAGTTTCTTCTTTCTTTTAATGAAAACATATCCCCTGGCTGCAAATCCAATAGTCACACACTCTTTCAGGGACACACACAGTGTTAGAACAATTTGTGATTTTGTATGCTTTTCTGCTGCTGGATGGAGTGGTTTTTTTAACTTTCAGGACTCCAGAGAAGTCCTAAGGAGCTGCGTATTATGGAATTATCAAACAGCAAAACAGGCTCCCCATCAAGTTTGAGGAGTAGACATCACGTGTTCTGTGCTGCTGCTGCTGCCTCATAAGGATTCTCTTAATCAAAAGAATAGGACCATCCACAGCAGACTGACCAGTGAGATTTGCAGCCAAGACCATTATGGCCACAGATGGAGGAGCTGGATTCCTTAACTGTAGACAAAAAAAAAAGGGCATGATATAGAATATGGATATTATGAGCCTAGGGGGCTAATCTCCTCATAACTCCTCCAATGTCAGAGAACCACAATATGAAAGAAAAAATTTACAAAGTATATCAAAAGGCTTGCTACCACAGCTGTACCCGGCGGTCAATAGTCTGTGAATCTTTGGGGCCCACAGGTGCCACACCCAATCTGCCTATTTTGAGTGGAGGGTTTGGACAGGCTAGGAATATCTAAAATGTGGCTAGGTACACATGTTTAGGAATCTGAATCACCCTGAAATTTTCTTTGAGAGCCTGCAACCAAAAATGGTAAAGTGACTACGTAAGAAGACAGTCTGAATCCTCGCAGGAGAACATCCCACAGCTTGTCATACATCACTTTCCGAGAAGAATAGACTCCAGTGCTTTGCCACAATTTAAAAATAAATCATGAAAATGTAATATAAGTAGGCTCCCTAAAAATTATATACAATGGAATAAAAAGTCTTTCAATTCACAGTGAACATCACCTGATGCTAATTATATTCATCACTCAGGAATCTTCATTCTGGAACAAAGGAATATTATGAAATAAACTGAAAGGTATTTAGTAATGGTCATCTGATAAGGAAATGGATTATCCATGCCTTGCTCTTGCTGCACAGCTGATGTTCAGGGGCTAAAATCATCACCTCTTACCAGCAATTTGAGGCAAGAGGTAGAACATATAACCTTTCAGGTATGGGTGAAGAGTAAAGGTCCTAAAGTCACTGTCAGTGTCCTCAGGAGTTCCTGATGGCGTGTTTTCCACATGACTGACATTCCTGACAGGGAAGCCACACTCTTCCTCCATCAAGACCAAGAGTGGCACCTCATTGGGATAGATCAAGGATCCCAGTGACACAGGGCAGACTACATAAGGCCTGGCCCATTAGAGCTATTTGAACTCCTGGAAGAGCAGCCATGCACTATAACAACCTGTTCCTAATGAGAAAATAGGGGCAGCATGTAGTTGGAGAAGACCACTGTAGAGCCAGGAATGGCCAGGTTGCCTTTGCCATGGGCAGATTGCATGACATGCAATCAACATTCCATATTTGCCCAATATTCCATATTTGTGTCAGCTGCCATGCCTAGTCCAGAAAACAGTGGTCTACCTGCTGTGCAAACAAAGGCAGAGTCATCCTGGGTACTGGAGCTAGAGCAGTGGCATGTGGTACTGTGCAGTGTTCCAGAGCCAAGCTGGACCTGGTTCTCATTCAGAGAGCTGCTCAACATTTTTGTGCACTACTGTCCCCTGGCAGGGGAACCAGGTAGCCTCCCATCAGCATGCTCAGAGCATAACACATGAGCAGGTGCCACGTGCACATCCCAACCTGTCATGTGATGACACAGAAATGGTTGGATAAAAGTTGTTCCCGGATCTCCACTTCCCTGAGCCAGCATGAACAGCAAGATGGTGAGACAGGTGTCCAGGGTGGTCTTGAGCATGTCACATATCCTATCCATTTCAGCAGTCCTCTCATGAACAGAGCAAGGATATTTCTTCTGCTCATAAATCAAATCCAGTGGTGTTGAGCACTCTGAATCCTCCAGGAGACTCCTTGCCCACCAAGAGATAAGACACGCTGAAGTTTACCCTGTAGTCATGTATGTGTCTGTGTAATCTTTCCTGGATGCAAGACAACACTGAAGGCAGTTCACACTTTGACTTCCAATTGCCTTTGTGCTGCTTGCCTTTCTCCTCATACACCACCCCTCTCTCAGTAGCCTGTAGGGAATCAACTCCTGTGATGACACCACAGCCATCTCCAGCCTGCCAAGCTGTCTTTCCTGGAGTGCTGATTCTCAGCAAAGCTGCATTTGCAGCGCCAGGAACTTTCGACATTCACTTCAAAAAATCTCTCCAGTCTTATTATAATGAAGAGATGATGTCCCATGTGCTATATTTTCAGGATAGGAAATGGTTATCCATTGGGAGAAGGATGGCAAGGACACAGCTTTGTCAATCCATGCCATGGAGTGACATAACATGACTGCAATCAGGGTCACAACCCAGCACAAGATGGAGCTGTAATTGCCAGTGGCATGGCTCCACTGAGCAGACTGCATCAGCACACCACTGTAGAAGTGGCAAGATCATGGACTGCTGTTCTATCATATCATAGGTAATCTTACCATGCCACCTTGTTCACAAATTTATCAGGTTTTGCCATAAAAGTACCCAGTTCTTCTGCTCCTGTAATTTCAGCAGGGAAGCGCTAACACAACTTCATTCCTCCTGGGGCTAGAAACCAGGCTGATTTCCAGCCAAAATTTAGATGCTGGATTTGGAAGCTGTTGCAGTGTTGGTAAAGGCCGTGACTTTCCAACTAGGTACAACTTCCAAAGGCTTGGCCAAATGTTCTGCTTAACTTTTGGGCATTTAAGAGAGTAAGCAATGCCACCTACTGGCACCAAAAAGGAAAACCTAACGACTCCAGTGGGTTGGTGCGATGGAAAGATCATAAAGGAGAAGGCTGTCAGTGTTCTTCAGATGGTCTTTTGCAGCTGAAAGCGAGGCGGAGGCAAACAGGAGCTTTTCTCCTCACAAGTGTTACTCGGTTAAGCTCAGTAGGAAACATTTAGGAGTTGAGTCACTTGCTTTCACCATTTGAGAATGAATAATGAGTAAAGTAGCAGCTAGACCTGGTGTTGATGTGGAGCCTGCATGCCAAGGCAGTCCCTCAACTTCCCCAGAAGGTGAACCTGCAATGATTAGGTGAAATTACACACTTGTGTAGCAATATTTGTGGATGAGTGCAAACTGGGCATAGGAGAAGCCTCTGAGGAAGGCAAGAATCTCATACAGTTTCAGGAACTGAAGGATCAGGACTTCATTTCAGAAGGAGAAGTCATAAATGGAAATTTTAGGCTATGTCTCAAACACTTAATGGCTTGGTGGATGGGCAGGTGAGTAATTCCACTCTCATAATAACAGAGATGCAAAGAGATTTGCAAATAATAGTCTTAGAACACATGAAGAGAAATAACAAAGCCTATAACTAAACCACAGGATATTCTTGAGGCAACCACCACTGTTTGTGTGGGTTCCCCCATCCTGTGTCCAGCTGTCAGGTGCACTGAGGTAAGCACTTACACAAGAGTTAATACATCAGTGGAGAGAACACTTCCAAGGTGTTGATTATTTCCTAGTCCTGCTCACTCTGACGTCCAAGGAGCAGAGGATGCAAAAACCCAAGAGACCACTGCCAGGAACCAAGCCAGAGAGGGTCAGCTGTGTCCTCTGACAGAGCAAAGGAGAGTGCCAGTATTGAAGAAGCCCTGGGAGGGCAAGGTCCCTACTTCTCTCTTAGCAGCAGCCATCCTGCTTTTCCATGACCTGTCGAAGGTAGATCTGACCATTTTGTCAGCCCCTGTTCTTGGAAGCTCAAGTGATGCCACAGACACTCATCTCAGAACCAGTCCTATGCCCCTGGGTACACCCAAAGCAAACCCTGTTTTGCCAAAGTTTCTTTTCCGATCCTCCTTCATGCTCATGGCATGGACAGTCAAGTTGTAGCAGGGATATAAACCAAGCCCGTATGTGAGCACACGACAAGAATGGGTCTTGCCTTCTTACCTCTGACTCATTGTCTGAGTGAAAGCACACAAATATTTGTCCAGTTTCTGATGCAAAAAAAAAGAGTGTCAGGTGAAGAAAAGGTTGTTCTTCTTTGCCTATTACCCATCTTCCAGGAGATGCTGCTCTCTGTCTCCTTAGTACAGTATCATAAAACAGGGCTTTCAGCAGGCATGTCGAAACAAGAGATACTGGTGCTGCACAACCATATCCTCTGACTATGCCCCATGCTCAAACAGAGACAGGCAGCACCATGCAGTTTGCAAAGATCTGAGACAACTGGAGACACATTGGGAAAGGGCTGCATTGACTCCAGTGCTGTGACTAGACTGCTGCAGAGGTGACATACAGAGCACAGCAGTGCCTGGAATCAGTGATCTTAGAACTCAGCGATCTTAGAGGTCTTTTCCAACCTAATGATCCCGTGATTCCGTGCCAGGTTCCAGGAAGATGTCTCTCTTTGGTCCCTCTCAGTCAGAGGCTCATTAGCAATGGCCACAGCATGCCAAAATTTCTTACTCCCCAGAAGTCCTCCTGGGTGACCACTATTCTTCCAGTGCCTTCAGGTCCCATTGCCTTCTGTTACTGTCACCGGTGGGGTGACATTGTCAGAGCTGCCCAGAACATCTGGACTAAGGCAGCAGCCAGTGATGATGTACTACCACAAACAAGGTCTTTTTTCCAGAAGGTTTCCATATGGTGAGAACTGGGAGTTCACAGCCTAAACAGCACTGCTTATGAAACCTATGATCATAAGCCTGCAAGGACTGCTTCATCTTTTGTGTTGGTTCCCCTGCCCCATGCTCTCCTTGTACACTTCTGAGGCCTAGCCAATTGTGCAGCTAGAATAATCAGTAAAAGTGCTGCTAGGTCCATGGAAAATCCTTCTTGTTGCATTTTGGACATACAGAAGATCAAGGCTTACAGCATCTTGCTAATGGCTGCTGGCATCCACATGCAACAGGAAAAAAACCTGAGATGCTGCAAGTAGTAAACTCAGAAACACATACAGCAAAACAAAGCACTGAGGTGTGACAATGAGGTGGTACCATGAAAGCAAAGCAGCATGTGGCACATAAGACCTACCAGCTGCTGTCCTTGCAGCCAGTGTATCTTTGGCTGCTGGTGTACATTCTTCTCTCTTTCCTGAAAAATTATTGATAGAATAAAAACACCAATACTTCACAGATACAGGTTTTCTTCTTCCAGTACCCTGGCTGGAATCCTGACCCACATTTTTTCATAATTTTTCTGCCTGTCCTTAATAGGAGAAATCAATACATGAATAGTGAAGCAAAAATGGCCCCAAAAAAAACCAGAGAAATGCTGAGAGACCTCAGTGACTAAAAAGACAGAGTAAAACATATGAGGTCACATAATTTTACAGAGACAGTGCAGTGTCTTAAAAATGTACTACAGCTATAATTCAATAAACTGAACACTCAGGCAAGTGCATCCAGATAGTTTGTTGTTGCTGAATTCCCTGCTCAGCTCGTGCTAATATTTTGTTATACAAGACCCTACACAAGTTAATAAATTAGAAGAGGTTACAATTAATTGCTGTTTAAATGGCTGAGATTGAAGACATCTCTACAGAAGCATTCACCTTCTCACCTGCCACCTGTTCTGAAATGATTAGTTGCAAAGGAAAAAAATCAACAAGCAAACAAAAAAAAAAAAAAAATCTGAAAGAGTACAAGTCACAGCTTTGCTAAGACTGTTTTATTCTCACATCAGCTTCAGTTCAAATTCATTTAAGCACAGGCTAAAATTACCTTGAAACCAAAGGAGTTGAAGTCATCCAGAATCAGCAGCCAGAATCATTGTAATAAAATAATTCATCCATGACATGAAGTGGATTTAGGCAGTAGTTTGGAAGAGATGGATTCATTTTCCTTCTCTGCCATATTATTTCCTGCATGGGCTAACACTCTTGGACATAATAGGATGTGTACCTCACAGCCTAGTTGTTTAAATGCTACTTCAAGGCATTGAAGTACATGATGGTGCAAGATGAATTGTGCCTAAATGAACTGCTTCATTTCTGGTGCAGTAACACCTTTGCAGGAGATGGACTGGGCATCTGACTATAATAATTCTTAAATCACCTAAACCTAAACTAAAACCATATCATACAGAGAGTGCAGGTTAGCAGGGTGTTTGCATATTGCCAGGATAAGAAATAAAGTGTACAGTACAGAGAAAACCCAGACTAAGACCCTCATGGGCAATGCAGATAGCATGACATCAGAGAAAATACAAAAACCTCTCCCTGGATGCAGGGGGAAGAGGAGCAGAAAGATCTCCCTTTTCCTTGGCTGCAAGAGAACCTGGTAGAGCTGTGGCTCACTGGGCTGCAGCAGAGCCCTCCACTCCGTGTCACTACCCAGGCCCTGGGTGATGTACCTTACACACACCAGTCTCCAGCGAAGGCACTGACTCTCAACAGCATTTAGGCACAAGCTCCACAGATTTAAAAAACTGTCTCTTTTATGATAGCATGTCGTGGGTAACCCTAAATGTTATTGTATTCCATATCTATCTATGCCCAAAAATATTTAGTCTCTCTAAGATCCTGCAGCCAGGAAATGGAACAGGTGGAACTGGGTGGGGGGGGAGGGTGCTGGTACTGTGGGTGCTTTTAAAGTCTGCTCAGGCAGGCAGCTCGGCATCTTGTGCCACCTTATTTTTGCTTTTTCACTTGTATTTACTCATATTTGTTCCTTATTGGTGAAAAGGGATTGGCTGAACCTGTAAATGGAGGCAACTTATTTGGGAGTGTTCTCCTTTAAATGGTCTAAAACCAAGATACAGCATTATGGGCATGAAAACTCAGGCCATTCCCCCAATATTACCTCTGCCCAGCTGCTGTGCTCAACAGTCCACCACTGTTGTTCACCTGTGAGGCTTGGCAGTTGTTGGGCTGCCTGGTTGGGCTGATGTTTGTGGATGTGTTGAGCTGCTGACAGATTGAGCACACCACCTACTGCAGTTCAGGAACTCGCTTATGATCTGGCAACACCCAATTAATTCCAGGAGGGAGATGGCATCAGCTGCAAGCTATCAAGTATACATCACCCATGGAGAGACTAAAACTCATGCACGCAGACACCAAAAATCATGCACGTAGAGACGTCTCCAGACCAAACTGGCAAGCCATCCAGCCTTTACAAACATGGACTCAAGCTGATTTTTTCACCACCACGTATTTTTCCTGAATTTGGAAAAAGATTTCAGTTATGATGCAAGAACAAGATCTGCATACCTCAGTTCTCTGGAAAAAAGAAGGAATAATTAGTTCCACACAGTGCCAGCAGAAATAATACCATCCACATGTTTTCATTGCTGATGGCAAGAAGATGCTCAGGGTCATCCATCTGGAGCAAATTCACCCAGAGACCACCATGGAGCCCAGAAAAAAAATGCAATGTTCTGTTCTGTCTATCAGCACCAACTATTAAGAGCAGTTTTTTTGCCTCTGCAAAGTCTCTGCAGAGAGGCAAAGGGCAGGACAAGAACTGTCTCTGCATCCCATGTGCAGGAAACCAAAGGTGCAGTAACTGTATCTGAGAACACTGTCCTTTAATGCCCATGAGTAGGAACACCGAGAAAATGAGAATGGGCATTGAGGCTACAATCAGAGCAGATGCCTGGTACTGAGAAATGGTGAGAGCTCAATCTGTTTAGCTCTTCAAGAAATAACAAAACAGGCTGTGACTGCACTGCAAAAGCACCTCTGCAGGACAGAAAATTCTGGATCCTTACAAGCTGTTTAATCAAGCAGAGAAAGGTACAATAGGAACCAACGGCTGGAAATTGAAGTCAGATATTTACAGTGGGTTTAGAAATATTTGTAAAATTAAGGTGAAATTAACCATTTGTGGGAGGCAACAAGGGCAGCACATTTAGACCCCTTCTGGGAGTGCAAAGCTTGCTTGACTTATCCACTGTACTGACATGCACACTGTACTGACAATGCAGGCAATGTAGAGCAAGTCTACGTGGTATCACAGCAGCCCCATTGCACCTTCCCCACCTTTGATTTCCTTCACATTATGCACCATAGGAAGTGAGTGAGGCTGCACTGTTCAGTAGCACCATTACCAGCAAGCTTCTGTTTAGCCATTACAGCCCACTGTAGCACTTTCCAGTTTTATCATACTGTCTTCTTTAGGGAAATTTTTTGATTTCTCTTCTCACCTCCTTTTTTAAAAGGACAGAACACCTCCTGGAGCCCTGGAATCTTACCCATGGGTTTTTTTTCCTCATGGCTCTTGCTATGCTTTCCACAATTTTACCTGTAGGAGAGCAAACCTTCATTCCCAGTTCAGCCCTAACAAGTGAGAGAAGGACACCTTCAGCTAATTTACATCTAAGTGAGCATTTGTCAGAGTAAAGAATAAAGGTCTTACTGTGCAAAATGGTTCCTGTGGCAGCTCTAATCAATAGTTGCTTGATGGATTGCCTGCCAGGAGTCTTTCAGGCACATCATTTCAGCTGCTAGACTTTCTGCTTGCTCACTGCTTAACAAAATAAATAGACATGAATCATGGTATTTAACATAAAGCTCCAACTCAGAATCAGAGCTGTTTAAAATGCACAGTGGTTCGCCCCACTCCATCCTTCCCTTCCCTTCCCTTTGCTCACAAACAAAGTCCCAGCTTTTCTGGAACAGGCACAAAGCTTGAATGATAACCTCTTCACCATTCTGCAATCAGTGATTGCATTTCCTATACAGCATTCCATTCCTCATTGCCTTCTGAAATGGGAGCCATTTGGAGAGAAAAGAATGGAGATGTATGTCTGTGTGGCTGATGGGAGGCTGATATTTCACATATGGCTTTCTTAGCTGCTGTGATGGCACAAATTGTTCCCTCTGCTCCTGCACCCATTGTGCTACAAATCTGTGTAAAAGCTCCCAGCACTGAACTGTCCCCACATACAACTGCAACAGATTTCAAAATATAAGAAGCAACAAGGAGCACAATTTTTCAGAAGCAATTGACTTCTCAGTAATAATGAATAAGTGTTTGGCTCTCTAGAAATTTCTGTTTCTATTCAGAATCATAGTTTGTTTCAGATTTTTCCTAATCTGACTTTTAAATGGATAACACTTTTCTTGAAACCCTGTACGCCTACAGTCCGCTAATAGCCTCAGAAAGGGTGAATAATCATAGCATCAACTTTTTTTGGCCAAAGAGCAACATCCAGCTCCATCTAGCAAGTTCTGCCCCCTCTTTTATCTTGCCAAGCCCACCAACACCCTGTGGCACAACTTGATCAGGTGGGAAGCTTGAAGTGATGTAGGATGCATATTCAGGCTCTGAGTAATGACTCATGCCTTGCTGGCACCAACACCAGCAAAAGACTTCCAGGCCAAAGCTCGGGGCAAAGGATGTGGGTGCCAGTGTTTCTCATCCACCTCCTGCTTGACCTTGCCCCTGCACTCTTTGTAAGCCTCCCCTCCTGTTCCCTCATCCTCTGACAGCCAGGAAAACTTGTCATGCTCCTCTGATCGAGATTTCTTCGCAGCACTGAGTTTTGGTTCTTGCCCATTGCTCAGTCCTTCAGCCCATTCTGCCTTTCAAGCCCTCTTGCCAGCCTCCCAGAGCACCACCATCCCTTTAACTGTGACCAGGGTTTTTGTATTCTGCCAGGACATTTTGAGCTCTGCTTTGGCCCATTTAAGGGACTCCTGCCTTTTCCTCTCCCTCCCCTTGGGCATGCATGGCTGCAGTCACCAATCCCTCATCCCTGCCATGACAAACAGGACCATGCAGCCACCCAGAAGGGAGGTGAGCTCCTCATCTACCTCTGGGGAGCACTGCTCGCTACTGCTCTGATCCTTCCAACTCCTCCAGCAGCACTGGCAGAGCAGCACAGGCAAGTGCCAAGCAGGGTACTTGCTCTGTGAATGGTGCAGATCACACAGTCCCCTCCCTGCCTGGCAGCTGAGCATGGGGGAGATTTCCCAGTCCCATGCAGCTCAGGGCAGCCAGGAGGGTGCCACTAGTGGGAGAGCTCACAGGGAGAAATTTGGGTGCTGAATGCTGGAGCATCAACAAGGATGAACCCAAATGATCTGGGCTCAGATGAGAGCAGATGTCTAAGCAAGACAGCATTGCAGATATGCACCCACAGAGAGAGTCCAGGCAGCTGGGAAATCCTCAGGAGAATGATGAAGAGTGAGTTTGGTAGGAAGGAGGTGCTACACCCTGTTGCAGCTCAGGATTTTGGAGCACACACTGGCATGCTGTGGGGCAGCAGAAGCATGCAAGGCCTACCTGGGTGTTCCTGGGGCCATGCATGCTTAGTGCCAGGGGCAATCTCATTTTGGAAAGTCAGAGGAGAAATGTGACTTGGAAAAGTTGATGAGTTACAGACATAGCTCAAGTCTACAAAGGAGCAAGAGGGACTTTCAGCTTGAAAGCTCTTTCTCTGCAACTCCACTTCACCATCCTCCACTAAGAAGGGAGGTGGTCCAGGGATGCACATGGAAAGCCAGTAAGAGCATAGCACTGGGAGATATTGGAACTGTGCATTGTCATCCTGCTGGATTGTGTTCTTGTCTTATTTTTGACAATGCTACAAATACCTTATGGCTACACGGTGCATGAAGAGCACAGCATGGCACCTCTTTTTCAAGTGAAAAGTAGTTTAATTAGGCACAAGGTGGGTCCCTTGAGAAATTTCCACTGGGGCTTTCCAAGTTCAAATGGGCAGGAACTACAGGGTGATGTTTTCTGGAGCAGCCTTTGCAAAAGCTGTGACTGCACTAAAGCACACAGTGCAGTCAGTCAGCTAATCTCCTGTCACCATGGATGACAGATAAGTGCCAGTAATAATGACCCCATCCAGTGCTTTGCAGACTGAGCAGTGCTGGCTCTATCACATTTTCGAGGTCATTCCTAGCCATAGTATCAGGGATTATTTCTTATTTGCATCACCCAAGGAAAAATCTTGTATTCAAAACACTTTGTTATAGTTTTGAAAAATCCTTCAGTTTCCAGTATCCTTGTCCCTCTTCTTCAGCTTAGTTGTCATCTGACATATCCATGTTTAATAATTTCTGTGTTAGCAAATTCTTTAAATTATACATAAACAATTCAAAAACAAACAGAGAACTTGAATATTTCATGCTAAAACTAAATGCTTTATGACTGCTTATAGAGTGAAATTAATAAGGAGACTGTGCCAATGCTGTATAATTTATGCTGTGCTTAAGTAGAAAACCAGAAAGACTCTAGGGCTTAGCTCTGTTTGAAGATGTGCTTTCCTTCTCTCACCTGGCAGGATGGAAGTGCTAGGGCAGAGCTAACATCCTCCCTCTATCCTGAGTAAAACCAGCTTTAAGAACAGTTAACAGTAACAATCATCTGATCGGAGGCAAATAGCTACAGTGTTTCTTTGGTTTTGTCTCTTTCCTATTTTGTCTGCAAATCTTCATGCTCTGCACAGCCGCCCTGACCCTACTAAAATTCAATGGCAAAAAATCCAATAAGCCTCCACCTTGAATTTCAGTTTGGGCATAAATCTTTTGGACAAATCCACAGGCTGCCATGGGAGGCCTAGACATCGCTCAGCACAGCAGAACTCTGAACTCAGACGATGACTGCAGCCATGACCACAAATACATCTGTTCAGTTCTACTGCTTGGTCCAAAAATGGGGTTCTGCACTGAGATAAGAGAGCTGCACGTGTAAGAGAGGCGTTAGTCAGAACTGCAGAACTGCACAGCAAGTTGCTGAAGTCCTCCCTGATGACAATTCATAACTCAATAAGCTGAAAGCAATAACGAAGGATAAGACTAAGAAGGGATGATCTTCACAAAGGAGGTAAAACTGTCAAAGTACTGGAGGTAGCTAAAAAAAGAGTGTGACACAAAGTGATTCTCTGCCTTTTCTGGAAAAGGGGAGTTCACCTTCCAGATGTGCTCACAAATTCCTGTGTGACCCAGTTACTTAGGCTTTATGTGCTTTGTTTTCCCTGTAGAAGGCACAGGGACAAGAGCTCACTGTCAATTGGAACAACATGATCTAGGTTGATGTGGTCAGTTAGAACAACAATAAAAACACTAAGGAGCAGAGATAAGCAAAGAATTTAGTGCTCCAATGACACCAGTAATACCAGTAACAGCAAAAACCATAGTAGCATTACACCATTCAAGGTGAGACAGTTGCAAGGACTGCAGAAATTCACCTGGCCTCAAGGTGTACATGCTGAGGAAATATGGAATAAAAGCTGTACTTCAACAGGAGGTACCTGAATGGAAAAGAAGGAGGCACGGGTTTTTTTTCCCCTCTTCTCATTTTAGCGCCCTCTGGCAAAATCAGGGTTCCATGGAGTCAAATGAGAAACCTGAAAATCCCATTACTTGACACAGGATTTGGTTTCCTTTATCTTTTTAAAGCCATTTAAATGAGAGACAGATCAAAGCAAATTAACAGGGGAAGTTTTGGGGGTTTGACACCGCAGTGAATCTTCAAGTTTTTTCACAAAATGCTCAATTTTCAGCTGATGAAAGCTAGTACATATTCTCTGTCTTTAGCACCTGAGTAATCTTTCCTTGAACTTCTGGGAGCTGGGGTCAGTTGCTTCAACTGTGATTTCAGCAGCCAGAATTTTTAAGTCAAACTCCTTAAGTGCTTGAATCAAGTGGCTATTTAAACCCCTCAAATTCAAGGAATCAGCCTTGGTGAGTCAGAGGGAAAAGACTGCTCCTGTGATTGATGACATTAGTGACTCAAAGCCCAAGTACACATTTGAACAAACTAAACTGTCCCCAGGGCTCATAAAACACTATGCCAGGTGTTTTGCATTAAAGTCATACCAGTCTCTGAAAGCCAAGTAGTTTGCAAAATATTAAGATTAATATTTATTGGTATAGAATGTACACAGACAAAGCCTCTGCCCTGAAGAGTTTGCAGTTGAAACAGTATAGGGAGAACTGGCAGGCACACAGGCAGCTCTGGCCCTGGTCTGCTCCTGGGGAAGCTGAGGGTGAAACCTCTCAGGCTCCTGGGCACAGAGGCAGATCACAGTGCAGCTGTGCTGGAGCTGATAGCCCCGACCAGGAGCACCAGACTCTCTCTGCAATCGTGAGAAGCTGAGCCCCAGGCTGCATGGTCAGCACACAGGAGCCCCTGCAGGACCTCTGGAGCTCCTAACACTTGGCAAAAGAGGGCCTGTCAGTCATGCTGCACACTGAACTAAACACCAAGACATGTCTGATGAATCACAAGTGCAGCAAGAACTCAGAGGGCTGCAAACTACCTCCAGACTTGTTTGTGCCAGATTTCTTAAGGCTGAATTAGCTAAAGATGTGAATCAAATTGCTGCGGAGTTTAAAAACGAGATTGAGCTTTTGCACCCATATTTTGAAAAGGGAATCATCTCGTCTTGCCTTGGAAGCTACATGGAAGCCACTCTGCCTCTGAACTGGGAGGTACACACCAGTGTTCAGTGCAGTGCAGTTCATCCATTTTAAAGCAGAATTACCTCACTTGAGATGTAGCTATCCAGTCCAACCCTTTGTGGTGACATCAGACATGGGAGTGGGGCAACCTTGACTCACAGTGGACCTCAGCCATTATATTCAAGAAAATTGTCTCCACTGAAAAAGGCATTGTGGCTTCAAAGGTTGGACAACTCATCTTACCTTCCTGTATGTGTCAAGCCCTAATAGAAACGAGGAGAAACCAGATAAAAAGTGAGCAAGCAAGTCAGTGTAAACCAAGGGTGCCCACCATGACAGGCAGACACATATCCTGGGAAAAATGCAATAGTCCCCAGTCTTCACACACATGAGCTAAGTATGAGATTTGATTAGAAATGTGATGTCTCAAAATCCCCAGTTCCAGTGCTTGTCAGCTGGAGACCAGCTGGGCTGGAGCCCAGTGCCCCAGGATGGAGAAATGCAGAGCAGCTCACTGAAGTAAAACCATACTCCAAAAGGAGCTGCCACAGATGGAGCTCCCAGGAAGGCTGAAGCTGGACCAGAAGCATGTGTCTTACGGGATGACTGAGTCCTTCGCAGAAGAGGCTTCCCATCTACATGCAAAAATTCCCTTTATATTGCTGCAGCCCAACATTCTGGTCTCTCGACTACCTTCACTGCACTGAGAGGGTTATACGCTCACCTGCAGGGCAACAAGCAGCTAGGAATTATGTACCCTGAGCAGCTACCTCTGTGGCCTCACACCTCTTCTCAGTTCCCACAGTTGGGTGTTCTGACCCCAAAAAGGATCTAGTGAAGGATGGTCAAAAAACAATCCTGAAAGGAGTTTGGAGAGAGAAAGAAAGCAGCAGCAAAGGAAAACTCAGCTCTGCAAGGTTTCAGTATACCAGTTCCCTATCATCTGCCTACATTTTGCCCACACACAGTTTAATCAGCGTGCCAGGGAGCCTGGCTCCCTGCCAGCGGGAATGCGGATTCTGACAATTTGTCCAAAGTGCAGTCAGAAATTGCAGCTAAAAGGAAAGAGCACTTCATTTTTTAATTCTGCGTGTGTATGTATATGGGCTTTTTTTCCCCCATGAAACAATTACAACCTCTAACTGCAACCCACACTTCAGTTGCCTGAGAAACGCAGCGTGGGTATGGCTGTGGTAACAGGACTCAGGTTTTACACCATTCTTGCTATCACTGGCTGGCTGCAAGGCCCCCACAAAACTGTCCCAGAAGCCAGACATGGAAGTATTCCTGTCCCAGGCACAAACCACTGCACATTTCTGCCAAGGGTGAGCATCTCTAGTGTTTTTATTACTCAAGTAATTATGCTGCTAATGCCTTGGCTCCACCCATTCCTGTCTCAGTACTTGTACTTAAACTTGTGCTCAGTACAGTTCAGCCCAGGATGGGATGGAATAGGAAGCAGAGCATACCAAGACTTTGGTATCACACATGCACTTCTTACTGGAGAAGAGCATTTTCTACATCAACCCTCACAGCAGCATCCCCACCACCACCTTAATCTAAATAATTTCTTCTCAGAGGGGACATGTCTGTGCTGAAGACTGCTCTCGTAGCAAGTGTTCAGCAACACACATCTTGGTTTACAAGTCCTGACTGGAACTACCTGAAAAGAGTAAGTGTACTTTTTTTACACTGGACATTTGGGCAGAGGAGAGGGTTGCCCAAGCTGGCTAAAAATATTTACCTTCCAAAGAGTTGATGGAGTAGATCTACACTGCACTTCTGAGTGAGGCAGAGCAGAAAGATGATTTCTGGCTGAACAAAAAACCATTTTCTTGGAGAGGAAGAAAGCAAACCATACCTACCCACCTAAACCACTTATTTTGAACAATCTTAGCACAGTGACAGTGGAAAACAGGCTTCAGGTGGATTTGGGGTTTTCCTTCTGTCCTTTCTGCAAAGACATGCCCCATCCAGCAGATAGTGAGCAGCTCCAGGGATGCTGCTGTCTTCCAAGTACTGGGTGCAGGAAGAAATATCCACCTTGGCCTACTCTGAGAAGTTTGCCCCTGAAGATCAGTGCACAGCTTGACCCTATGGCAAGCCCTGGCATTATTCAAAATGCCTCTGGAAACAATGGGGGAATAAGAACTTTTCACCAAAAGAGCACTCTGATAAAGGGAGTGGTTAGGCAACCTTCACAAGAGGCTGGTCCTTTCCTATTAATGGATTGTCTTTTTCAAGTGGTAACTGAATGTGTGTACTGTTCAGTTGCCTTCCATGCTTTTTCTCTACAGTCTTGCTCAGTTTTTGTCTTACCGCTGGCTTTCAAACAAATCCTTTCCCTTTGGGCAAACCCTCCTTGCAATCTTCTTTTCCACAGAGGTTTCAGTCTTTGATGCTATATTCAGCTCTCTTCCACAGATTTTTAGCCATCTGTACAATTCCTCTACTTTTTAAGACTGCACGTCATAAAGATAAGGCTCTTCAGTGCCTTTACACATGCAGACAAGCAATGATAGCTGAGAAAGCAGTGCTTGTGCACTGTAAGTTTTTCTCTGAGATTTTAACTCAAAGACCTCACTTTCCCAGCATATCATTTTTACTGCATTTGCACTCTCAAGATTCATCCTATTTAGCTTGTGGCCTGTGGCTCACTGGCATAATTTAAATATTTACAAACATTCCTGCAAGCATCCTTGCAATGGTCAGTGTCTTGTGGCTGAAGCGAGTTAAGACTAGGCAGGAAATGTTTTTTCCCTCCTGCCACTTCAGGAAGCAACTCCCTCCATTTAGATTGCAATATCAAGCTGTAAGTGCTTTAACAAAATTACAGGCTTTAGTGATTAAGCAACATGCTACTAAGGAACTGGTCAATCTATTAAGTAATCAATATACTGATTATCAAACAAACATACCACTACTGCTGATCTGCAATTATACTATTTTCCACCCTATTACACACAATTACAAAAAGCGCCTATTTCACACTCTTAAACGTTATGAATCACATACATCAACTATTCACTTAAAAATCCACCACTTTACCTCTTTGCCTGACATATCACCGCAATGGAAATCTATCCTTTTGAAGCCCACCCTCTCACAGTAAGTTTTTCAACACAGTCCTGAAGGAAATTCCTAGCAGATTCCTTGCAAATCAGCAACACATCTGTAGGTGCTTGCACTCCTCCTTTCAGAAGGTCCCCTCTTCTTTTTTTCTTCAACTGATTTTTTTTTGCTTTTTTCATAACTGTTTCTATTTCCTGGAAAACCTTTTTGCCACTCTTGTACCTCTCCTTCTCTGCCCAGGTTCTTCCCTAAAACACACCCCTTGTTTGTTTATCCTCACTGGCCAAATTCAAAAAAATCTGTCCCAAAGTCTGGACTTCCCAAGGTTGTTATTGGGACAGATTCAACCTATTATTGATACACCCTGCCTGGGAAGAGGTGACAAAAACATCCCCACAAACTTCCAGTTCACATTAGCAACATATCATGTCCACATTCTCCAAAGCAAATAAGTCTACTTAGTCTTGATACCTTCACCTGATCCCAGTTTAGCTTCTTGTCTTTGCATCTTATTGTGAGGAGCAGGCCAGCAAAACAAAAACCCGCATAATTTTTCTACTGATCTATCCAAAAACTACCTGTAGAAGGGGAGCAGAAAAGATGTCCTAAAATGAATGTGACCATGACACAGCAAATCGGGCAAATTGGATAGCTGTTGTGTAGTAACTCATGTTTTCTAGGATGGCCCTTTTTCTGGGAGAAATAGCAGTTGACATAATTTCAGAAACATCAGTTTAGTAGCAAATGTGGAAACAAACAGATGCAATGTGCAATGACTTGAAAAATGAAAACCTGGGTAATCACAATGTGATTTCTCTTTCAGGTCTACCTTAAAAGCTACTGGGTATTTTTGCCCTCTCCTTGTAGATTAGGAGGCCACCGCACTACATCAGTGCTCTGATGGGTAAGAACTTTCTCCTCATTTCCAATCTAGAGAAAACTATGACAATTTCAGACCAAACTGTCCATTACTTTGGGCTAAGTCTCTTTCTCGTGCTACATTATTTATAAATAAATACCCAAAGAGATGTGTAGCTGTTACAGACTGTGGAGGTTTCTCCTGCATACACAAACTAGCCTTTTCAGTCTTCCTTGATAATTATATTCTGTACTTGGAAACTTGAACTGAAAATAGACAATGAAGAGAATATAAATGCATCTGTCTTTCACTTTGCATCTGTTCTGTCATTTTGTTCTAGCTCATTGCATTGTGAGCAACGTGACGTGACTAAAGATTCCAGGTAGAAAAACCACCAGAAAATGCTCAGCGTTGACTCTGTCAGCTAGGAAGAAATAATAAGAAAAGATGTGGTGAGCAGTAGTGACATTAACATTCAGACACGGTTCAAACATTCATTTGGGCTTAGAGAAGGCATTTAATACATCTTCATAAAACACTCCCACCCATCCTTACCACCTCTTTGTTTAGTCTTTTCATTAAAAACATATTAATCCAGAAACATGCATTGCAATAAAAAATCCCAAGCACTTTGAAGCAACCAGCAATGGCAAGAATGAAAAGATCTGATATCCCAAAGGCATAGTGTGAAAAAACAAACAAACAAACACAGAGCTATCTCAAGTGTGAAAGTCTTACCATTCATCTAAAGGCAACATGCTGAGGAAAAATATAAAGAAACAGTCACCTCAAGACAGTCAAACAGTCACAGAAATCCTGGTAAGAAACAACATGTCTTCCTTACTATTGTTCCACGTACAAGCTGCTAGCCCTGTTGTAAAGCTTGGGCATGCCCCACCTGTGTTGGACACATCCTCTCCATCTGCCCTGTGACCCACTCTCCACATAGTGTACTAACTTCTCTTGTTGAGCTATGTCCAGCCCAAGAGCTGCAAGCTGTTTGCTGTGTGTTGCACTGACTGTTTATTCTTATTTTGGATAGGCATAGTTTCTTAACCACTCGCACCTCTGCCTTTTTACACTCCATCTTTTTCTTTAGTGTCTGACTCTTCTGCCTTTCATGGGTCCTTTTCTTCCCATACACCATGTCAGCAGCAATTCCCAACCTCAACAGTGACCTTCTCATACAAATCTTGAGATCAACTCCCAGTCATTTCTGAACAGCTGTTTGCTGCAGCCTCGCTCTTCTAATCCATATGCTGGTAAACCCATTTTAAAACAGTTAATTCTCTTCTTGCTGTCTCTTCACAGAAAGCAGTGGTAGCCCTGCAGGCTACACACCCTGGAACACCTGGAGGGGAGGCCACCTCTTGTACAGGTGCAGAAGGAAGAGAGATGTGCTCCAGCTGCCCTCGCACAGGACACGAAGTGCCGCTGGCTTCACTGGTCATCCCAGCTGCGGATCGGATCCAGACCGTAAGGCAGACCGTACACGTATGCTTCAGCTCAGGAAACCTTGAAACTACTGACTGCCAGGAGTCAGACGCAGTAAGGACAGTCAGCCACTGTAAAGCCACCTTCATGCTCTTACTTGTAGGAACAACTGTCAGGGTTCAAAAAAAAACCATTCGGCTGCAGAACGTGAAATACATTTGGTTTATTTCTTTCTAAAGTTTGTACATATACATATATCATTATACATATGTGAGATCCTTCAATAGGGTTGCTTGAGTTCAATGACATAAAAATTATTGGGAAGCTTGCAGGCTCTCTGTTGCCCGTAAGCAACATTTAATCCAACTTATAAAAACACAGAGGAACAGAGTTATAGTCAGGAACATGGACACAAGAGAGAAGTCTACTTTATATCTCACAGTTTCAATACATCAAAGGCAAATTATTTGTCTGTATACTGTAGGCTTACTTTATCAGCAATGATAAAATAGAGGAAAATATTTATATACAGTCACCTCAAGTGAAAAATAAAGCAATGTAAACTTAAATTCCAAAATATTATTTTAAATGATATAACAATATCCCCAAAAGTCCTTCTTCCAAGGGGAAGAGGACTGATTAAGTGCCTTCATTTATCAGGAAATGATCATTCTAGTACCAGATACATGAAGCAGAATAAGGGAGGGCATCGTACGATACCTGTAGAAAAGAGTGACAACTCTGCTTCAGGAAAGCATCTCTGTGTAAGCAAGTATATGTTTGAGTCCTTATGGACATCAGCAGCACATGGAAAAATCTCCCCTGAACGAGGGCTTAATTTAAGTCTGCACAGCTCTGACTCCAACCACCCGGTATGCTTTTCTGGCCATGCCTATGCCCAGGAACAAAATGGGGTGTCCTGGTAGTAGGACAGCATCAAACCTGAGATAATGACCTCCCCAAGAGTCAGAATAGCAAGTTCCATGCTGCTGGAAAAGGTTTAATGGCTACCTCGATGTTCTTGCTTCACAGCAGACCAAGAAGTTACCACAAAGCGGTGAGACTGGGACTGCGTCTCTAGTGTATTACATGAAAAACACTCCAGCAATTCAGTGATGGGAGTAAACTGAATTCAAGGTTACCAGAAAGAAGGTTCCTACACATCACAAAAGCGATAGGAGACCACCCAGAGGAAAGGTCTTGCAAGGACTGCTGTCAAGCCCTGTATAGTTAGTTCTGAACACAAGAGATGTATAAGGTGTATGTACACGCATGTGCAAAATGTTTTTCTGCACTACCACTGCTGAGAATTATGCTTCCCATATGGCTACCAAGCAACATTGACTGAAAATTCGGTCCTCTTTCTCAGCCTAAGGGAAAACAACATAGCAACAGCTCACATGGAGGGTAAATAACACCTCTTAACTGCAATTCTGAAAGTGACAGTGCTCACCCACATCTTCCCATCACCATGGAGGGCAGAAAACCCAAGGTAGAAGCCCAGTACCTGAAAAAAGATTACAAGACTACAGCTTGGCCAAAGCAAGGTGGCAGAGTGGTCCCCTTCATTTCATTCTGAGCTGCAGTTCACTCGCATCTCAGTTCTGCAAGACACAGTCCCTCTGGCTGGGGTCCACTGAAGTGCAGAGGCATAGTTTCACTGAAGTTGCTCAAGTGCTTCAACCTAACTGTATGATAAAGAGTTTTATGACTCCAGGTAAGAATCACACCCTCAGGTTTTGCTCTCTCTTTCCAAGAATAATGCAGATCATGCTACTGTTGCCCTTACTAGGGTGCAATAGGAAAACCCACTGGGTTTCCCTATGTCTTTTTCCTCAGACCAGCAACTTGTTAAAAGGTTGTTTAATGCTCCCAAGAGAAACCTCTGGGAGGCATTTGAGATGCCCAAGAGAGATAATTCAGCCCTGCTGCTCTTCTTTTCCTGCTGATGAGCCACTCTTCTGCAAATTTGCAGCTGCAGAAAAAAAAACCCTCACTACTGCTGTACGGCTGTATCTGCAGGAGACATCACAGGCACCTGTCCCTCTTGGACACTTTGGACATGATGTCCCTTTGCTGAATTTTCACAGAGCAAGGTCAATGTTTTCAGAAGTAAAGCTGTGTATTAGATCCCCAGAGCACGATTTTCAGAAGAAGTCAGCATGGATGCTCCTTGTACAGGCATCGGCTGATATAAACAGCGAGAAAGTCAGCCCCGTGTTAAGCTAGCAGAAAATTCCACCCACTACCTCTTGCTTAGATTCTCAAATACATGCTTTGCTTTCAATATGCAGAACAACAGGCAGCCCCTGGTGGACAACACATGAAGATCAAAGCAGCTCAAATCATACCTTAAATCTTCAAAAGCTCTGATAGCTGTTTAACCTCAACTGAGAACAATTAGAACAACAAGCATCCTAACAATGTTTGCAGCTGCTGAAGTGCTTTGACCAAATAAGCCACAGAAAAGAATAGCAGGCTTTGCAGTGCTGAGCCATAGAAGCCATACTATACTTACGAAATACATACATCTATTGGCATCACTTAAACATGTTCACCAAGTAATGTAAGCCTCAGAGTGTACCTCACGAAGAGGAATGATTTCAAAGTTTTTAAACAGCCAAAAAACTCTGCCCTTTTAACCAAATTTTAATTCTAGACTCAAATAAGAGGACACAGTTGTCATGAATATGTACAATTTTTTTAAAAACCCCAACCACAACCCACCCCTGTTCTCATCCTACAGTCTTTCAGAATCTGACAGCTCTGAGCATGGGATTTTTTTAAGAGTGTGAGTTAAGACTTGTACTACCAGAAGAGTTTGCCCTGTGTGGTGACACAGACTCAATATCATTTATCTCCTCCTCGCAAGAGGAGGGGAGTTGGAGGATTTTGTGTTAAACAAGTCTCCATGGCAGCTTAGCTAGCTGCTCTGTCACTACACCATGATACTCAATGGGCCCAAGGTGAAACCTTGCCTATTTAGACAACAAGACTTGTGCTAGTCTCATTTAGGTGAGTTAAAGACAGGATCACATCTAGAGTGGCTACTAATCACAGAGAAAAATCCTGCCCTTGTGGCTTGTTGCACTTTCAGTGCTTGCACTGCAAAGTGATGTACCTTTATCGGGCCAAATAAACCTCCGGCCTGTACCCGTGCCAGTTCCTGGCCCAGATTTAAAAGCAGATGCCATGGGAGGTCACTCACTGATTAAACATCTATCATTTTTATGGAAGCGTTCAAAGGCAGGGAAGAGAGATTGCTTTGGACTAACCTAAATTTGCTTCTTCTGACCAGAAGGGCCAAGTCAGGTCAATGGTCCAACCTTTGGGAAAGTTCTTGCTTGCCTTTGGTAAGGGATGGGCTCGAATGAGTAACTAAAACACAACCTTAATGCTGCTAACAAAATATATGAGCAAGGGACATTCTCCCAGGCAAGGCCAGGCCTGCCTCCTTTCAACGTTCAATTACATGTTGCCAGCAGCAGAGCAGATATTCCCAAATGGCATTCAGACTTTTTCCAAGTACCTGTCCTCCTTGCTCTCATGTAAACCAGTATCCTCACAAAAGGACTGTAGTACTCCTGGAAAAGGGGGCTGCTGTCACAAGGGAGAAAAGCAGTAGGTGGGTAAGGACAGTTCCTCAAGCAGCACAGACTGGAAAAAGGAAGTGAGCTTTTCTCACTACCCCCAGGCACTGAGGCCAATGCTAGAGCCCACTGTCTCCAGCAGGTGACCAGCCATGGAGGGTGGCAATGACTTATTCCTACAGTATAATTGTCCTGTGCACTGGTGCTCAGCTCAGGTGGTATCATTTCTCTGAAGGCTGACAAAGCCTCTTCTTCCTGGAGCTCAGGTTCCCACAGTGAAGCTCCAGGTGAAGAAGCTACACCTATGCTGCTGGGACAGCTCTGGGAGAGAGAAGAGGAGAGACTAAATATACTCCTTCTATATGCACTAAAAATATCCTTTAAAAAGCACAAGCTGCAGGCTAGCTCTTTCTGAGACAGCTTCTATGGTTCATCTGTCTAGGCAGCCTAGATACCAGATGCTGAGAACACATGCTGGGGAGCAATGATTGTGCTCTGACGAGAAATGTGGACTTCTTAACTGCCCCCTCAGAGCAGATGTGACATCCCAGAGCCTGGGGAGAGCAACACCAGAGAAAATTTCAACAAGCAGCAAGCTGTAAGATCGTTTGACGTAAGATGTGTTTACTGCCTTTGACCCTGCAGAAGCAGCCAGTGTTTCCAACAGCCTGGATACTAGAAGAGTAGGAATGTTGCAAGTGTCTGGTCTAAGTGTGGGAGGGGGAGCTTTGCATCCCTGCAGCATACAACTAGAGGATCATGGCAGTCTAAAACTCGGTCTCGCACCTCCCAGCTATAACTGTGGCTGGAAACACAGGCTACCAACAAGCAGAGTGAAAAAGCTGTTCACAGGGTTATCCATTCAACACAGCACTGCTTCAGAGCAGGTTTTTTCAATGCAAGATGGGAGAGTCAAATTTTCTGGATTTCTGCAAGCACGGAAGGAAACAGACCTGTTATACAGAAGCAGCTGAGGTGCTAAGATGACAGACAAGAGCAGCTTGTCAGAAAAGGAGGAGGAGCTGTCAGACCAACTGCAATAAGACCAAAATTCATTTAAAAATGGAGAATGCAGACATGGTAAGCAGTATGCCATCTGCAGAGAAAAATCTTTCCCACTTTCAGGAACACTGCCGTGCAATGGCTCCAAGAAGCTTGATGACAGCCCTGTAATCTCTGACTTCCTCCACTGCCATAATGACATCGTCACTGAATGGCCTGCTCCAGTCAAGCAAGAACCTCATTTCTCCACTGGAGAAAGGCTAAAGTTTTGGCTTTTGCAAGCCAGAAGAGCAATCAGCCTTGTTATCCAAAGGCATTTGAGCTGTGAAAACTGAACAATTCCAGTCCCTGGGGTCTGCTAGACCAAACTCCTCCACAAAGCACAGCTGTGTGGACCACTGCTCTCCAGGAGAGTCCCTTAACACAGACAGACAGCAATCTGGGAGGAGGCAGGATCCGAGGGAAAGTATTTTAGTGATGAGATGTTAATAATCATTAGAAAGTTTCTGGTAACCATTTACAAGTGACTGGCTAGAGATGAAAAACTCTGAGTCGGCAACACGGCTGAACAGCGTTCCCGCACAACTCTGCTGCATTAATCACTGTGCTGGCTGACTTATCTCTCTCCATCAATTAAAGACACAACATAAATACTGGATTTAGAAGCTGTAGTCATGTTCACTGGTTCATGCGTAATTTATCTGCAAGGTGCAGACAAACACACAGCCAGTCCACGGAGTCTCTTTCGTAGCTGCTGATGAAAAAAAACCATCTCAACCAGTCCTCTGCACCCTGCTGCCTCACAGAGGAGAGTGTGGTTTTGGCTTCGGGAGAGTATCTCACCCACTTTGGTTGCTGGGTGGGGAGATGGGAAGGAAATTTTTCCCTCCTCCATCAGCTCTCTGCTGTCAGGTGCAGACTAGTGTGGCCCTTTCCTGTCTCTCCTTCCTTAGCTGAGGATAGCAGATGGTTCAGCCCCTGGAGGGTGAGTAAGCCAGCAATGCTTCAGAACAGAGTGGGTTCCTCCAGAACCACTGTCTGCACCTTAAGAAAGGGGACACAAGGAGGTGTTGGCCCCAGCCTGCTCCCCTCTCTGCATCCCTGCTCTCTACATGCAGGCAGAGGCTTTGCCTGAACAATGACAGCCCACTGGAGCAGGGAGGGTGACAAGGAACAATGGCACCTCCCTGTGTCACCAATGCAAATGCCCTCCTGCATGCACACATGCTCATGGCGGCCAGCCCATAACTCCTGCTTGCACTAAGCACACCCAGAAAACTGCAGGCTGCTCCAGTGACTTGCAGCTCAAGCCACAGAGGAGGGCTGGAAACCAGCAGAGTGACCTTATATACTGCAACCAGAGCTCCTGGGATGCTGCAGTCAAGCACTGATCTCCCTTGAAGGCAAACATTTCAGCAAAGAAAGGCAGCATGCAGGGTACCATGCAAAGTTACCTGGTCAGACTCTCACTCAAGGAGATGCAACACTTAGATTGCCTGAGAACTTGCCCCACCCTTTATAGTATCATCAGCAGGGAAAAAAACAGATTACAGTACTAACTGATAGATGAACCTATTCCCAAAAGATGGCAGGAGTCTTACACTTTCACAACAGGATCCCATTTTTTTCTTGGTCTCCAAAGCGTATATTTCAACACGGGTGCCCGGGATGCTTATAAATTGTAAAGTAACAGGAGGAAAATGGCATTAATTAAAACTGGAGAAGAAACTATAAATTCTGGGTAAACTAATCTGCATGCCTCAGCAGTCTCAGCAAGACTGCTTTAAGCTCAACAAACAAATTTTTAGTTTAACGACTAAAAAATGCAGTGAAAAACTGCATTTGATATGCCCAGATGAGACCTAAAAAAAATACCCTAATCCATTTACAAGTATACATGGAAACAGATAATAAATAATGAAAAAAACATCTTTTCTTCAGCTCACTTTTTGATTTTTCCTATTGCTTCAAATCATCTTGTCTGCAATGACTTTGAAGAGGAATTACCCAGCTTCTGTGTCAAAGTTGGAAAATGCATTTAACAGGAGTAATTTCTTTTTGAGCTCAGCAATTTAACTGGATTTTTAGCAACCAAAATAAATTAAAAGCTAGGAAGAAGAAAGCTAAATGTCACCTCTTTGTCTTTTGAAGCACTTCACTCCATAAACATAAGAGGTTTGCCAAGCATGTTCTAGCTTGCTTTCAAAAAGATCTGGTCAACCCAACCCAGACAGCCAAGCAGGGCCCTTTACAGATCTGCACCTTTTTTGGGTTTTGTTTCTGCTGCATGTATCCTATTTTTATATAAAATAATGTACTGGTTCTGACTGAAACAGGGTTAATTTTTGCAGTTGCCAGGCAGGGGCGTAGCTTGGACTTGAAGGTTCCATACCACCTCATGTCATTTTCCAGGAGCAGGGGAAGATGTTCCCTTCTGGGCTGGGATGCTGGGAAGCAAGTGGCTGGGTATTGCTGGGCTCTGCATGGTGAGCATTCTTGAACGCTCTGTTATTAATACTGTTGTTGTTGTTGTTTACCATTCATTTTCTTATCTCATTGCCATTTCCAGTGAATTGTTGTTATCTCAACCTGTGATCTTTGCCTTTTCTGACTCCAATTCTCCTCTCCAGCCCACTGCAAGGATGCGGAGGGGAAGGAGGGAGCGAGCAAGGACCATGTAGTTTGGACAGACTCAGTGGGAACACTAAATTGGGGATCACCACTCCTTAGTCATAACAGAGAGGTCAAGTTTTCTTCCCAAATGTCATTCAGCATTCCCCAATTGAATTTATTTTCTTTGTTCTGCTTGTTCATTTTCAACCTCCAAAGCATGACAAACAGTTGCAGGGATCTAACCCTGTTTCCCCTCCATGAGCTGTTGATCTACCTCTCTTAATTACTCCAAGCAATCCCTCCCAATGAGCCCTATCATGCATCTCTCTACACTGAATCTCCCCACGCAAAAAGCTGCACTACATCACTTTGGCTCCACCAGCAGAAGACATCTCTCTTCTTCAAGAAGAGAACTAAATATTAAGTCCACCTTAGTAGGAATGCACAACTTCTAAGGCCCCAGCACTTGGGAAGCACTGCCAATTTCTACCCAGGACTCTGCAGCTTTTAGCAACGTTGCCAAGGGTAGGAGCCAACCTCCTGACTTTTAGCACAGAGCAGCCCCTCTCAGTGGCAGATGCCAGATGGATACGCGTCCCAACATCACTCATTAAGAACAGTCTCATCTGGTTTTGCTGCCAGGCTGCAGCTTCAAGGATCAATGTGCTCCAAAATCTCACATCTGAGAGTGCTGATTGTTATAGCAAACAATCAGCACAACACCAGGAAAGCTGTAGCACGGGCGTACTTGGTAGGGGAGGCAAGTCGTGCAGTGCCTGTTAAGGGCCTTTTCTCTTTGATCACTCCCAGTTCGGCCCACTGGACTGGCAGCTCAATAAGCTAGATGAATTGACTTGGACCCTTGGGAAGCCTGACAGAACACACATCCACTCAGGTAGCAATTTTTTTGATGTATGGCCCTTTGACTACTTGGGCTGAAAACACCGGCGCATTTCTAAACAGTCCTTGCATTGATCTTGATGTTTCTATATGCATTAAGAATTGCATTCATCAAGAAGGCTGTCCTGTGCCAGGCACAACAGAATGAACAGCAAGGAGTAATTTTCAACTGGCCCTCAACATTATCTCCCAAGGTGCTCGGAGGGAAAGGCCAGTTTGGTTGTACTACTTCATACAGGGAAAGGGCACAAAATGGGAGAGACCTGTCCAAGCTCACCCTGTGGGCCAGTATAAAAACTGAGATTAAAACTCAGGTAACAGGTTAGGTAACAAGAGAGCCAGCACTCTATGCAGAGCCATAGAGCCATCACACTGCCCAGACAAAGAGGGAGTGGGAAGCAGGAAAATTATTTCTATGTCATCTTTCTGCTCTCTGTGCGTGAAAAATGCTGGCCACCCCAAGGGTCTATGGCAGAAATAGGGGCCTTTCAGGTATGAAAAGATCTACCCATGGTGGTCTCTCCCAGTCCTGTGCTCTCCTTGGAAAGCCTTGCACAGGGTATGCAGGAACTGTGAGGAGGCACCAGCGTCTTCCACCTACGTGTGAGCTAAAGAAGAAAAATGGAGAACTGAGGACAATCCTTTCTGAAGAAAAAAGGCAAAGTGCTTTGTCACTATGAGAAGAATTGAAAGCAGCTCTCTGTGCACACCAACAAGGAAACCCCTGGAAGGGAAAGCAACAGGACACAATATATCATAAGGCTCTATATAGCAGCTAAGTGAGAGCGTATAGTTCAAAACTACACAGAGGCCCTTTGTCTTTAATATATATAATTAATATATAATGCTAACGGCTGACATCTACAGCAGCCTTCTCTGAAAATAAATGTGAAGCCCAGATAGCCATTCTGACTGGGTAATCCCTAATGTTCCTGACTGCAGAGACAGCATGGGTTTGGATGCCTTCCAGCCTGCAAACTCAGGAGAAGGCTCTCTGCTTGGAAGAAAGCAAACAAATTATTCCAATGCTGTCATCCCAGCATTGCCAGAGGTTTCCAGGTTTCATTCCTTTGCGTGTCCAGGGTCAATGCAGTAACAATAAGCAACAGTGACTATGTACTGTACCACCTGCTGCTAAGTACCAGTACCAACATGCCCCACATTGTCAGGAAACTAGTGCTCCCAGCACCTTAGCCTCTAGTCAGCCTTCTGCAGCTGCATGTTCGCACAGCTTTTCTCACAGCTACAGCTCACATTCACAGCACTGCAGCACTTGTCCAGTTGTTTTTCCCACCCACCACGTAAATAAAGTGACNAACGTCACAGCGCTCTACCCCTTCCCCAGCTCCTTTAGAAACAGAACAACACAAAAAAGTCCCGATGCTTCAATTGCTAAATGATAAATTAACAAAGCAAAGCAAAGCAGGAGCAGACATCTCCCACAATCTGCACAGAAACAGCAAAATATACAATAGAAAATGTCACTAACACCCCATTCAGGCAG
>VXBQ01001614.1:31419-59247 GCA_013400175.1 Phainopepla nitens | reverse complement strand
ATGCACTTATTTTTTGTGAATGACAGGTTATTAAATGAAAAAATTTTGACCACCGATACTTTGCTGCATGGCTGTTCCCCTAGTTGTCATTTCCACCCTAAGTGACCTTCTGCTTAATGCTGGGTGTTTCTGGCCTGTAGTCCTTCCTCTCCGACACATTGCGTTTCACCTTGGCACTAACTGGAGACTCCTGATTCAAAGACGGACTTGAGTGGGATTTCTTCAGTCCTGGTGCATCGTTCTCTCCTCCGCTCAGCAGCTCCTTCACGCCTTCCTTCAGTAGGCCAACATAAATCTCATACCGATTTTTCTGGGAAACGAAAAGAAAGGCTCAAATCAGTCTGGAAGAAATTCTGCAGGAGCACATGAGAGACCACCTAAGTAACTTAATGCTTTCTGCTGGCCATGAAAGCCAGGAGCTCAACAATTATGTGAAAAATGGTGCCTAATGTAGATATGAACAACAGTGCTAATGAAAATCAAACAAAGAGGATTTCAGGCAGACTGAGGCCTCGGGTGCTGTGTAATTAGAGGCACTCAGTTCTGCAGCACACAAATTCTGATGCTCTGCTGATTGGTGGCTCCCATTCCAAGTAACACCACCAAACAAAAGCTGAGACATAAGCTGTGCTCACACGCACTGAGATCCTATGTGCTCAGGCACGCATGGAGATCAAGTGCACTAAACTAAGGGACAACAAAAATCCTGCTCTGGTGCAATCCTCCACTACTACCAGCAGGTCCTGCTTTTCCTGTCCATGGGGGAGAAACCAAAGCAGGGTCTAAGTTCAGACTGTACCAGCATGGTGATCACTAGGCCCATGACAGAATCTTGTAGAAGTCCAGATCTTAACAAAAATGAGCAGATGAGAGGGCTACAACAGCAGCATGGCATGTCCCCCTGCTACGTCACTCACAGGGAATGATGAAGGTTGTTTTCTCTCCAGAAACTTGTATTTTTCAATTGGAAAAAGCTCCCTTTACTGTGCCCACTGCCCATTTGTTCTATTCCTTGTCTGGACCAGAGATTTCCCTCTCCAGCAGGAAGATTTTATTCTGCTTGCTACAATTGCATCACTTTTCCAAGAAACAATTCCACAAGGAAGAAAATGAGGGTACAGTAACAGAATATCACTGAAGGGTCTCAAAAACAGATGTTGGGGCAGGAGGTCCTGAGAACAGAGCAATCCACTTCACAGGAGTAATTTAATAACCTGCCCCTGATATACCCACTGAGGACATGGTGCAGGCATTGTAATTACAGTAATCTCAGTGTGCCGGGAGTCAGGGAAGGTGGATGTAAACATCCATACTGATTGTTAATTTGTATTTCAAAGTGGCAAAACAGCACCTAAGCTATTATGTTCCTGACAGAGGAAAAAATATTTAAGAAAATATTTTATATTTTCTAATAAAATAAAGTTCTGGTAAAAATATTTATTTGAGGGCCGGAAGTCAAAAAGCCTGGTAATAACCACTCTGAAGTGGAATATAAAGGGGAAAAAAAAGAAGAGATCATGACTGGCTTTTGAGAATCCTTTGAATAAACAAACCCTCATAGAGGAGAATCACAACAGAATCCTCCTACAAATTAAATAAATAAGCATTCCTATGACTTCCATACTGGAGTCGCAGCTCCACAACGTGAGAGACAAACACATGAAGCAGGTAAGATGTGTCATTTAATAAAAATGGAAATGGAGAAACAGCAAGAAGAATCCTGACAATGATGCACTGAGCTGATGGATGATTCATCACAAAATGAAGGAGACACGTCTGCAAAGGCCAGCCAGTGCTCTTAGCTTGGGAACAGCGTAATACCGTGAAACGGAGAAGGGGGCTTTACTGCTGTATGGATTTATGCTTTTACTGGTCCAGTAAACACCACCAGTCCCAAGACTCGACAATCAGAATAGAAATTCAGGACCTGCATGTGTGCAAATGGCCATTTTTCCCTGGACTTTGTGGGCCCTTGATTTCTATTACAATTAATCAACACATTTCTACTTTGATTTCAACCACAACAAAGTTGGTCTTTCAGTGACCTGATATATGAAGTTGGGTAAAAGCTAGTCAAAATTTTGCCTTAAAAGAAATTAATTTGGAAAATTCTGTCAAGAAATAAAACCACATAAGCTGAAACCATTCAAAAGTTTCTGCAACATTATCTAGGAGAATGAATGCACATAGTAAAGAAATATGAGGGAGCCACACATCAGTATTCTGGCTTCACCTCTCACCTGATGGCACTCAAAAGATCTTTCTCTAACTGTAAATTTTCTGCAATAAGCAACAAATTTTTTGCAATCTAATGCAGTACTTCCTCAGAGAGCAGGCAATGAGAACTGTTCCTTCCATGGTGTGTGTAAGGAAAGACACCATCAAAAACAAATGCTACTGGCTGCATATCAGAACAAGCACCAGCTACCTCCTGGTTCACCTCCCCTCCATCTCATTTGTCTTTTGTCAGGAACAAGAATGAAGGCATTGCCAGTGTGTGAACCAAAAGAAATTGTAACGACTTACAGAAAAGGGAAATGGCATCTTGCTTCCTAATGGTACTATGCTGCTACCTTAGGGACTCACAGGCCCTTTTGGGGTGTCTCCTGGGGTGTATCAGCATGGCCCTTTGTACAAAGACACTAGGTTTAGCATGCAGTCTCAGTCTGAAAGAGACAGCTACAAAATCCTACCTCACCTGCCTCTTGCCCTTTTCATTTAACCTCATGCAGCAAGCTCTTTCACCACCTCCTGCCAACCCTGACAGGATCTTGTTCTAAAGGGAAGGTTTCCATTTACAATTTTCATACAGCTCAACATTTAGGTTTGGTTTGGGATTTTTACTGCCTCACAGAATAATAGAATAAACTGACTAGCAAGGAGCCCACAGGGATCATCCAGTCCAATTCCTGGCGCTGCACAGGACCATCCACAAGAATCACACCATGTGCCTGAGAGCATTGTCCAAATGCTTCTTGAACTCTGTCAGGCTGGTAGGGTGATCACTTCCCTGGAGAGCCTGTTCCAGTATCCAACCATCCTCTGGGTGAAGAAGAACCTCTCTCTAATGTGCAGCCTAAACCTCCCCTGACACAACTTCAGGCCATTCCCACACGTCATCACAGACAGATTCAGTGCTTGTCCCTCCTCTTTCCCTCACAAGAAAGCTGTTGACTGCAATGATGGCACTGCTCCCCATTTTCTCATTCCCAGGCGGTCCATACACCCAGAGTTGCCCCATCCCAGATGGGCAGAATCTGGGCTTTCCCTTGTTGAACTTCATATAGGTGGTGATTGCCCAGCCCTGTAATTTGTGAAGGTCCCTCCCTGCCTTCAAGGGACTCAACGGCTTCTCCAGTTCTGTACCATCTGCACACTTGCTTAGTATCCCTTCCAATGCTGTGTCCAAGTCATTTATGAAGATGTTGAAGAGCACAGGGCCTCAGGTGGAGCTCTGTGGAACCCCNGACCCATGAGCCAGCTGTTCACCCATCACATGATGTGTTTATCCAGCTGTGGGCTGGACATTTCTCCAGAAGGGTCCTGAGAGAGACAGTATTGAAAGCTTTACAAAATCAAAAAAGGATTGCATTAACTGGCTTCCCTCAATCAACTAAGTGGGTTATCCTGTCAAAAAAGGAAATCAGGCTGGACAACCAGGACTTTCCTCTCATGAAGCTGTGCTGGCTGTGATGATGCCTCCAGTGTCCTCCAGGTGTTTTCCAATACTTCCCAGACTCATTTTGTCTGTAATTTTACCAGGCACCAAAGTGAGATTGACAGACCTGTAGTTTCCAGTGTCATCCTTTTTGCCCTTCTTGAAAATTGGGAAAACAGTCAACTGGGATCTCTCCAGACTGTTCAAATATCATTGAGAGAAGTTTTGTGATGAGATCAGACAACTGGTTGAGGTTTCTTGGATGAATCTCATTAGGCCCCATATATTTGTAGGGATCCAGCTGGAACAGCTGATCCTACACAACTTCAAGGTCAACTGGGAGCTGATCATTCTCACAGTCATGGTCCTCCAGCTCTGGGCACTGAGATCCCCCAAGTCTGTCATCCATATTGAAGACAAAAGCAAAGACTGCATTAAACACCTCTGCCGTGTCCACATTCTGTTTGTGAAATGACCATCCTCATACTGTAGGAGGCTGATGTTGTGTCTACACTGCCTTTAACATATTTTCNTCATTGAGAGAAGTTTTGTGATGAGATCAGACAACTGGTTGAGGTTTCTTGGATGAATCTCATTAGGCCCCATATATTTGTAGGGATCCAGCTGGAACAGCTGATCCTACACAACTTCAAGGTCAACTGGGAGCTGATCATTCTCACAGTCATGGTCCTCCAGCTCTGGGCACTGAGATCCCCCAAGTCTGTCATCCATATTGAAGACAAAAGCAAAGACTGCATTAAACACCTCTGCCGTGTCCACATTCTGTTTGTGAAATGACCATCCTCATACTGTAGGAGGCTGATGTTGTGTCTACACTGCCTTTAACATATTTTCAAAAACTCTTTTTATTGTCCCCCACAGTTCTGGCCAGCTGCAACTCCAGTTGAGATCTGGCCACTTGAATTTTCTTGCTACAATGGCGAACAGCATCTCTCTCTGTATTCCTCCCATGCCACCTGACCTTGCTTCCCCTGAGCATAAACCTTCCTTTTTTGCCTTCAGAAGAAGATCCCAGTTAGTCTTCTGTCTCATCTGTTTGACTTCCAGCATTTTGGAATTGCCTGTTCTCATGGCCCTTGGAATGGTGTCTTGATAGTTCAACATGGCCTGTGAAATCTGTGCTTAGTGTGAAGGTAACACAGGACTGCACACTAGCACCTTGAATTACCATTTCTCCCTCATCAGTCTGTCTATAAACGTTTAACACTCCAGCCTACTTTTCATCCTAATTCACCAAGCTTCTAAAAGTGAGAGAAAATAAACTTTGTGTCAAGAACCCAAAACTAAGAAACTGCTTGATTTTCCAAAGAAGATCCCCTCCAGATCTGGAAGATCCCCTCCAGATAGAAAGCGTGTGCCTTACTCTGTACATCTGAGTGTTCTGTTCAAAACTAACTGACACTGTGCCATTGATCACAACTCTTTGATTTTGATTGTTCAGCCTAACCACCTCACTGTCAATTTTCTAATCCACTTCATCAGCTTGACTACAACAATGTTAGAAGAGACAATGCCAGAATTCTTGTCAAAGTGAAGAACAAACAACATCCACTGCTCTACCCTCGTCCATCACACCAAACATCTCATCACAAAAGACTATCATGTTGGTCAGGTTATGATTCCTCCTTCAAAAAGCCATGGTGATTGACTTTGCTACAGCGAAGAGAAACTCAACACAGAGGTTACAACCTTCCACCAAAGCAAAAGTATGCAATGAGTTAAGTCCAGGTGTAGGAAGAGTCCCTCTAACAGAAACACAGCACGGGGCACAAGGCTTACTTCAGTTCTGAAGGCTTCTGTAGTGTTGCCTCCAGCATCAGCTCTGGTGGTCTCATCTGTCTTACCTGCTCTTCCTCTTTTTCAGACTACGTATTTTCCTTGCTAGGCAGTGCCAATTTAGAGTAGGATCCTTTAAGACCCAAGGCCACATTGACTGGCAGTCCTGAGGGAAAAACTCAAAGGTGTAGTCATAACAAATACCAGACATCTGCTGGGCTGCCGATTCATTCCCACATAGTCCTAAAATGTGGCAGACACCATTACAGATAAAAGCTGCCATCAGATACTCAAAACAATCTCCTAATGCATCTGCCTAAGTTGCATCACTCAACCCTGTGACCTTTAATTCTACCGTTTTCCTTCTCATCCTGACATCCATCTCAGTGGTACACAACACAAATGGCTCTGACGAAAGAGGTATGTCTATAACTTCGGCATATCAGCTCCTTCAGAAGTTACCAATGGAAGACAATTACCATGATCTGCATTCCTGCAGAATGCAGTCATTCTCTAGAGACTGAGGTCCCAATACAGTACGTAACAGTTTTACAACACGACACACTTTGTGCATGAAGATCTTATAAACTCTTCACACAGATACATCAGGAAGGATAGGAGGAATCTTGCTTCTATCCTCCATATTACAGACTAGGAGCTAAATTCACAGCTAAGGAAGTTCTCATCAGAAAGAAGAGCCACATCCCAGCATTTGCAATTGCTGTGACCTTTCTGTCTAGCAAGAACACACCTCCTAGGGAAGTAAAGTGAAAAATGCAGAACTTCAGGACTGTACCCCACGTATAAGACCATCCACACCCAAGAAGTAAAAGTAATAATGTTTCCCATATATACCTCAAACTCCAGATAGTGGTCCTTCAGTTTGTAATCATCTACTTCTTTGCCTTTGAGCTTCTTATCAGGAGGATAGGAGCGATGTTCAGCAAGCTCAGTGGAGATCTGCTTCAGCTTAGCTTCATGGGACTTCAGCTGTTCATCCTTCAGAAACAGATTAGGCACTTAAGTGACAGAATCTAAAATATCCAATAAACAAAGAAAAATAGAGAGGTTCCTGCACAATAATACCTCACATTTTCTTTTTCTTAGATTGATAATGTCTGTCATCCCAGAGCACTGCCACCAACAGCTCTCTGAAAGGCACTCAAAGTGGCCAAGCCTGCAGAAAAACTCAGCAGCTAGCAGACGCCACTGGGAAGGAGAGCAAACCTGTCATCCATTGCCTTGCTGTGAGCAACAGAAGCAGCTTACTGCCGAGCAATACTGACAACATGACACTTCTGCTCTAATACATTTTTTTGTAAATTAATTAAGACTGTTGTGTATGCAGACAAATCAAGGGCAGAATGAGACAGGCAAAGACCCTGCCTCAGGTCTTTGCAATGTAAAAGGAGTTCCTTCCAGGATAGAAGGAGTCAGGGCCCCTCCTTCTATTTCTGCATTGCCAAAATCTCTCAGGTGTGTGGTTTCTATTTGTTTAGAACAATAAGATGCATGCAGAAGAGGAAGAGCCATCCAGTCCCCAAAAAGTATCTCATTTTGCTAAGCTGCTACCGGCTTTTATCCCACTGTGCAGTTGGAGAAAGTGAGGAGCTGCTACTCCCACTTTCTAGGCAATTTCCTTTATCATAATCCCTGGCCCACTCACTTCCTCCAGTCCATCTGTCAGCTAACCTTCCCTCATCTCAGAAGGTTTCCATCTCCTGCAGGATGGCCTTCTGTCCATTTCTAGGCTTGGATATCAAATTATTTTTGGATTAGGTAAGTCCAAAATAGCCACATGATCATGCAGATATTGGTGAATTAGCCAAGAGGTAGTACCCAGGTCAGCTCCTGTGTAGGCACCTCACCTCAGAGGAGGGAACAGCTGCCAGTGTTGTCCCTCAGCGGTGTGGTTCTGAGCACAGCCCACAGCTCAGATGAAGCCCACAGCTTCAATCCTAGCTCAGACATGCCTGCACTGCACTGAGTCACACTGGGGACTGAGCCTCCAGGCTCAGTGAGCTGCAGCTGCAGAAAACAGCAGAAAAGGGGAAAACTTCTACAGATGATGATAGCTAAGCTCCACCTAATCTTGTGTTTCAACTCTTTCGCAGGAGAACTGAAGAAAGAAACATGTGGGGTAATCTGCCTCCGCCTAAACATGGTAGAGCTGAAACCACTTGCTACTGATTGCCAAAAAAAATCTTGTTGCTGTTAGTTACTACCCTAAATGTGCATGCTCTCTCATTAGTGCCCAATCACTCTTTACATTGTGCAAGATTCCCTGGCCCCAGGGATATCCTGTGGTAGTAAGTTCTACAGCCTGATGACAGGAGGTCTTTGTGCAGCTATTAATACAGCACTTGTCATTTCCAGGGCAGCAGTTCTGGAGCTTTTGTGTATGCTGCGCATTCTCAGAAAAAAAAAGAAAAAAACACCCAAGTAGATCTTTTCTAGACTGGTTTTTCCTTTATATATAGCTTTGTCACATCCCTCTTTGGTTGGACTAACCAAGATCAGACACTGCTCTGCTTTTGAAAGAAAATCTGATACAATGATCTTGCACAACCCTGTCATCATGTCCAGTCTCTCTTCCTTACCCATGTTAGGTCCTCACTGCACCCTAACTTCTGGCTGACCAGGAACAGACCCTTTGAAGAAGCAGTGTCCATCATGATTCATCCCAAAAAACCCTAAACATCAACCACAGGACTTCGACAATTTGGTTGGTATTTTTTTTTTATCTGCCAAATGAGAAACAGCCTGCTGGCAGATTTTCCACACTGACAGATGAAAGCAGACACGTTTCTGCTTGCCTTTGAATTTATCTACTTTGAACACTTAACATTCTTCTGCTTGTCTAAAACAGCTTATCTTATTCCACTTTTCGTGCCTCTCCTTCTTCAAGATACAAACCATAGGGTTGTGATCTATCCTTTTCCCTTTCCAGATGAAATGGAAACAATGAGACTAGGAAACAATGTGCTAAGTGGAACAATCACACAGAACAACAGTGAGTAAAAAAGCTTCCTTTCGTGAATGGGGGTAAATTATAGAAGCTCCATACTGCATTTTTCAAAAGGTATGTAGGAGCAGAAAGTAAAACCGCAAGGATGAGAAAAGTTAGTATTATTTTTTACATAACATGCTTTAAACTTTAACCCAGAACAGAAGATGGTAAGTCAGTTAACGCACTGTAAGAAGAAAGGCTACTGTCATGGAGAGAGAAAAAGCAGGGGCAACCTAAAAAAACCCACACCCTTAGAGAAACACAGGTTTTGAGACAGTGGTTTCTAAGGATAGTTGCTAAGCTATGAAGATGGTAAAAAAACCCAACAAATGCACTTAAAAAGCAATCCAGCATGGGCAGATCACTTTAAAAGCTACAAGAAGATGTAATGAAGTATAACCTCTGTCACTCTGTCAATCTGATCAACACAAACAGTATCATGTTCCTGCCAATGCAGGAGGAATTCCAGGCAGGCCTTGCATCTTCAAAAGTACAAAAAGCTATGGGCACAAGCATCTGACACAGCTGGTGTGAGACAAGCAGAAATATGTGCATTTGTGTAAGATGCAGTAGAGCTGTGAAACTCCCTGCCATGGGATGCTAAAAGCTCGTGTGATCACAAGGGAGACATTAATGTAAGACAGAGTTTATAAATATATATTATACAGGAAATGCCTGAGCTGATAAATAAAGTCTGGAAAATCTAGTGTGAGAAACATAATTGATGCTTGTCTGATGCATCAGCTTTCACCTTTTATCAATTCAATAAGCCAAAGATCAGGAGTATTTCTACTTCTTCTGAAATGAGTGGCTTTCATAAACACTCAAATTAAAAAAAAAAACCCATCAATCAGTATTTGAAATGTCCTCTGCAGGGCTAAGAACAAGAAGAAAATTCTTTATCTGGTACTATTTTGCTCAAAAACATAAACCACTTGTATTTAAACCTGTTCCTTTTCTCCCCCCCCACTTCAAATCTTGCAAGAGGAAATGAGCAGAGATTTACTATGCACGCGTTCTCCTCCTGGGATTGCTAGTGGCAACAGCTATAAAACAGTGACAAGGACCACCACCCAGTTTCCAGCCAGAAAGAGAAATCATCATCACCAACCCTCTATATAAAAATGTCTCACCTGAGATAGCTTTGTGGTGGTGGCTGGCAGGAGTGGGCGACTGAACTTCTTCTGAGAGCCAATGGCTGCTGGAAATGGTGGGGCAGAGAAGACAGCAGCAACACAGTTAATCTTGTTGATCCAGGTCTGCATTTCTTCTTGGCTCCTGAAGAAGCAACACATATTAAGCACTTGTTGACTCAGCATCTTCTACCTCTTTCCATCCCTTCTATAGCATTTTAAAAGTCAAAACAACCAGAATCGGACAAGTCTTAGAGACTGCTCCATCTTCCTGCCTATGTTTGCAATCAATTAGTGCTAAGTAACCCAGTCACAGGCTGGCCTGTGGTTAGGTGCATACCTCACCCTAGCACACATCTTTTCCTAATCCAATCCCAATAACACAGGCGACAGAGCCAACTAATGCCCTGATTCAGACGTATGTCTTAAGGTCTCAGTTGTGCTAGACACCACAGATCTCTAGGAGAATGGATCTCAGTAGAAAATGGCTCAGAAACAAAAGGCAGGTCATTTGTTCTGTCTGGATATCACAGCATGAAAAACTTAATCAAATCATTCTGTATTAAGTAGTAACTTTGTTTCTAACCACAGCATATCTTCTAGAAAGACATCTGGCTAGGACCTGATGACATCAGGAGACAGACAATCCAAGACTGCCTTAGGTCATTTGCTTCAATGATTAATCATCCTGACTGTTGTAAGTTTGTGCCTTGTTTCCAAATTGAATTTCCTGGAACTTCAGCTTCTAGGGGCTGGCATCTTGTTATGCCTCTCTCAGCTAGATTAAAAAGCCTCTTAAAATCTGATGTTTCTTTCTCATGCACTACTTGTGCACTCTAATCACATCACTACTTAATCTTATTTCTGATCAAATAAACAGATTCAACCTCTTAAGCCTCTGTTTTAACCTGTCCAGGTAGGAATTTACTCCTCCTCCCGCACTGCTTTCTTTCCTCAATGAGTGGCATGAGGAGAGCACTTACTGGGCTTGGAAAAGCAGGACTCTCCAATCTGCTGTTTTAAGCTTGAGGACATTGGGTTTCTTCTCATAGTCCGTTGCCTTGGATGCCAGTGCATGGTGCACGCTAACCGCATTCTTCAGATCTTCCTCCGACAAAGCCTTTTCTGGCTTATATTCATCCTGCAGGAGACAGCAGGGGGAAAACGGCATTTTATTTCTGCATGTGCTATTCCTTTTTCCTTAGCCTAGGGAAAAACTTTGTTCCAGAGCTCAGAAATAGTAATAAAGTATGTGAACTAAGTGTAACCTGACTTGCACACTTGTGGTTTCCACTACCTTTAATATGTTTTCCTTTCTCTTTCTTTCTCTGTTTTGATGTCTTTCCAAGGGAGAGAAGTAGTTCCACTACCTGCTTGACAGGAAGAGACGTTAGCAGGAACTATTTGGCTATGACAACAGCTGTGGATTATTTGTCTTCATTTCAAGAATCCTTCATAATCAGCTCCCCACCTCCAGTGCTCAGTTACTTGGGTTCTCAGCCTCTACTGCCTGATTTTAATGTTTCTCAACCAATTACCTTTGTAGGTCCTCCTAGCCAAGCCCTCACACACCGCAGAAGCCTCCTTACCAGTGTCCACAAGGCAAATTACAGCAAACTCCCTTAAATGTCTCTGATCAGGGTCTACCAATGGCAAGCACAGCTCTGTCTGGGTTTCTGACACAGCAACAGTACCACTCCTAACACTAGATGACAAAAACAGGAGTCTTGTTTTGCAAGCTTCAGCCTGGAAGCACTCTTGGATCTCCTGAGTGACAGAAGCTGGACAAGGGCATAATGTAGCCATAAGCTCCATCCAAAGCCCACCTGACTACAAATGGCTTGGGAAAGCCAGGAGCTTTTTGAAAGAAAAGTGATTTGCCAGCAAGGCAGCATCACTTTGTTTCTGAAGGGCAGGTCAAAGCGGTCTGTAATTGACTCCATTTCTCCACCTTACTGTGTCACAGAAATCAGTCTCACCTGGGAATTTGCACCAAGTGTGACAGCTGCAAAGCAGTGAAATAACTCCCTGCAGGCATGGTAACTATTGATCCTGCACCTGAACACAATTTATGAGATGAGGTTTAGCAGGAAACACAGCGTGCAGGGATAGCACTAGCTTCACCATCCAGGGAGACACTCACCTGAGAGAAGTGTTGGTTAATGCACTTAAATTAGTTTACAGAACTTCTCTGGCAGCACACCAAACTGGACTGCAGCCAGAGGAATCTACACCACTGACAAGGTATCTGAGCTTTCCGCTAGGCTGGGCTGGGGCTCTCCAGGTTGAGTTTCAGTGGATGGGGAGTCACCAGCTGTAGTGAACACCTCTTGGAAGGTGGGAGAAAACATCTTGCTCCTCTGCCGTGCCTCATCAATTCTGATGGAGGTCCTGCTAGTGCAGGCCCTCAACTTGCCACACTGCTGCTCAGACATTTAACCAGAGAAGAGGCAGGTACCCAGCAGTCCTGCCACACAACCATCTGGAGCTAGGCAGGGGCACAACCCACCACAGGTGGTCTGGCAGGTCCAGCAGAAACGCAGAGAATTACTGCACTGGTGACCAAAGGGCAGCCTCCAACCTAAAGATCTGTGACATAAGGGGTTTTCAAGGGCTAGCAGTGAGCAAAGCCAAAGGGTCTTCCTCTCTCATAATTTGATACTCGGCAAGATTTGGAGGCATCTGACTATCTTGAAGGATTTTGCCTATGCCCACTTAGGGCATTCCTTAAACCTTTTTCAAGGAAGTCTGGCACACCCTGTCTTGAAGATGGAGGAGGCAAGACCTCAGGTCAGGCCCATTCCTTTAAGGGTTCACAAGCTGATTTACTTGGTGGTAGTTTTGAGGGAATGACTAGCTCCATTGTCCAGGAAAACTGGTGAAACCTCAGAGCCAGAAACTGAACTTAGACAGGCCTCAGACACACGATATTCTATTTTATCTCATATTACTGCCTAGAGACAGTGTCAGCTATCACTTAGCTTGTTGCCTCCTAGCCTCTCCTGTGAGTTATATCCAATGTCTACAACCTGCTCTGGTAACTAAACCTGTTTCAGAACAAGTCCACATTTGGGCAGTCCCAGAAGCAACCCTGGCTGATAGCCCCTCTTTTCCAGCAGAAAGCATTCATGGTAATCCTTGCTAATCCCACCAGATCAGTTGGCTGCAATCTACCTTGACAGCTGGGGCTCTGCCAGCTTCTCCAAAGGCACTGATCAGCATACCGGAAATGTCTTCACATAGTTTGCCAGCCTCAGAGAAAGCTGTAAGGACATGAATGTGCTGCCAAAATTCCTTCTCCAAGGCCTTCAACTCTTTTTGACGGGTAGGGAATACTAGAGGAGTAGGAATATCCATTTTCGCCTAAGCTGTCAAGGACAGCATGTGCTATGATGTGCTGGTGTCAGCATGCAGGTCGAGCTGAAATGGAAGGCAGTTCTCTAAAGTTAGACCTAGACAGTGGCAAGAAATATATATGGAGCTAGAAAGGAACTGTGATCTGTCTGTTAGCTGAAGGCTGATGTGAGTGCTGCATACAATGCAATGGCATGCTGAATTCATCTTTTTCTCAAACTCCTGGAGAATGACTTTCCCACATCATGATGACCCAGAGTCAGCATATCTCTAAATACATTTCTGGCAAACCAGAGAATGACATCTGTCTTTTCTTATCAGTCACTGCACCATGCATCTGACGGCTGCAAAATTCTCTGTCAGAAAGTCTCACCACCAAACATTTTACATCAGTCTGGCCTTTCTCTATTTTTTTTTTAATTTTTGACAGAGTAAATTTGAGAAAATTTATATAATAATACCCGAAGCTGCAAGATTATAAGTGCCACGAAAGTTGTTGCGAGCAGAGACACTGCGATCCTCACAGGAGAGTCCAAACAAAACACAAAGGTTCGTGTCCTGCGCAGTTTGCCCAGAAGCAATTTCTAGCAAGGAAGCGAGGTCAGCCTTATGCCCTCTCCTTATAAACTTCTCTTGTGTATGCACATCACATCCCATGTCAGTCTAGTGAACAGACATTCTGTCAAGCTCCTACCTTGCAATTTCCTCTTGCTATGAAGAGAGGGCAGGAAATTAACCTTGGCCTGAGGATGCCCAGAAACATAGCCAGTATCTCAAATATGTTAAACTTCTTATTTTATATAATTCTGTGCGGGCATGTTTAGTTGGCTAATTGTGAACATTTCCACTGAGCTCCTTTCGTGCTCTCTGTGCTCACTAATTCAGAAACCATCTCTCCTAAATCATTCATTTAAGAACAAAACAAAATGCACCACAGGAATTAGCACTGGAATAATTCCAATGGAAAAAAAAGGTGGGCAGGAAGACAAGGCTGCCCAGGAGAAGTCCTCAGTAAATCTCAAGGGGCCACCATTTACACAACACCCTCATACATGGGCTTTGACAGCAAAACAAGGAGAACAGGAATGCAAGCAGAGTGACAGCAGAATTGGGATCACACTGCCCACTGGGGGAATCACAGCTGCTATGAACAATTAATATTTATATTACAGTAGTGTCTTGAGGGAACAGCTGAGTTAGAGATGAACACAGAAAGCAATACTGCAGAGGTTTGTACATGTGTTTGTGTGTAGACAGCACCTATTCAGTGGGGTTTCTCTCTATCCTGATGAATAGCACTCAGTGCAATGAAACCACTATCACAGATGTCATCTCCACAGATACAGAGAGAATGAGAGAGAGAGGATATGCATGTGAATGTACCCCATCCTACCATACTCTAAAATCAGGAGAGAAGGTGAACTGAGACAAGGCAATCCTTTGACCAGAACTATTGCCAGAACTATGAACTTCTGCAAAGAAATTAAGCTGCTCTAAAATGCTTCAGTACCTCCTAAAATTAGGATAATTTCAGTCCCTGTATTACAGAATGAAACAGCAGGTCAGCAACCTTTAACTACTTGGCCTAGCTGTCTATTTTTTAACTCTGGCACCTTCACCTTGTATGATACTACATCTCCAATAGAGTAAAGTTTATTTGAGTGCTGAAGGAAAGCCTTGATGGACCTTCTGAAGCTGAAATCACAGGCTTTTTCACAGCTGCAGCATGTGGCTGAGCAGGGGCCAGAGGCACCCTGGGAGGCTCACAGCTGCCTCGTCACTCTTGGAAGGAGTTACTTCCCATCATACCCTTCTGTCAACCTCTCACAGCACGAAAGCAAAAGCCTTGCCAGTCAGTGTGCTACAGTAAGATTGCTTCAGTGCAATGGATGGCTCCCATGCAAATGGGTGAATGCAGCTTTGCAGAGTACTGCCCTGTAATCACTGAATTCAAGTGCTCTGACAAGTGCAAAACACACAAATAACAAACAAATAAGAACAAGACTTCCAACAATGCATTTCATTCTGCAAAGATGCAGTCATACCTGAAATTACTCCCTGCTCCTGAAAGCATGGAGGGTAACAGGGGGGAGGGCAGCACTCTGTAGAAAACTTGCATGCTACATCAGCATCTCCACATTTTATTAAACAGAAAGCAATTTAAACTAATATGACAGCAATACCCGTAAAAATATTTAATTAAGGTGCTAAAATAGACAATATCCTCTGTTCTTTCCCTTGAATATCAAATAAGAAATTAATTCTTGTAGTACAATTTCTCAGAGAATCATGCAGTCTTTTCAAGCGAACATTAAGGATAACTTATTTCAGAAACTAAAGCAGATGAATCTCCTTTGGTCAGAAAAGGGCAGGTACAAGCCTGCCATGAAAGCATTTTAATAAAACCCGAACTTGACCCCAGCAAAAGGACAGCAGACTTGGTTAGTCTCTTGCACTGGCTCTGCCCATCCAACTTTCAGCCCTTCTATTCTGACTGCAGATTGTTTTGTCTATGTCAGAATTTCAGCCCCCTCATAAAGGTACTGCACCCCGAACATTCACCTTGTAATCCTAAGGCTGTAATAATCTGATCCAAATCACTCTTTCCTCTCAAGAGACTATTCAGGCTGGCTCAAATGAAACCAACAACTTCAGAAAGCCACAGAAGGGCAGGAAGAAACAGCAGTATGTACTTGCACTCCTGATAGCTACAAAACTATCAGTTTTTTGAGTGAAAATGTAAAACAGCTTTCAAAGAAGCATACTTCTGCAGCATAGGGCACTCTGGACAAGCAGCATCTATTCCATGAGTATTTCACCTCTATTGGAGGGCAAAAAGCCCTAACAACCTACTCAGCTGCTGCCATTTATTTGATTTTGACAGTTCTTACTCATATGCTGCATTTTATGTTCTAACAGTATAGTTAAAAATGTACTATAATATATTTAAGCTTGCAACAAAAGGCTTGGAGGGTTTCATCTGACATTTTTTTTTTTTAGATATCCTGCTGTCAGGAAGCACATTTTGTTAGAAACCAGTCTTTTCTTGCTTTGTAGGAAAAAAAAGTATCCTTTTATCCTTCAATTTCACAAAGGAACAGAAGCTGCAGATTCCTACCAAGGCCAAGCTGTTGTTGAAATATTTTGCAGCTGGTCTTGCAGGCACTGCAGAAAAGTATACTACTATGAAAAGGTGGGAAAGGAGGACAGCCTTACAGTAGGGGAAATCATACACATGAAATGCAAAGCTAAAAGCAGCCTAGAGGAATTTGTGCACGACACAGAGAGGTGACAGTCTGCTGGTGAAGCTGGCTATTTTTTCAGCCATGTGAGACAGCAGTGGCATAGACTGGTAACTTACAAGGTGCACATGTGCATGTGGGCAGTGGAACTGAACTTGAAATTGTGAAAAGGGAGAAGGTGTCAATGTCAAAGGATTCATGGCTGAATGTGTATGCTAAGAGGGTGGGGGTAGGGAGATCAGCCATGCTGTGCTGTGCTTCAGAGGGAAAGGAGCCTGGAGGTGCACTGAGAGAGTAGAGAGGATGCATGCTGCTTTATCCCTCTTTAATTAGTTTTCAAAAGACCGTGACTCCCCTACCTTCTGCAAGTACAGGACCGTTCCCTTCAGCACAGCATAAAAGGTTTTCCAGCCTCGTTTTCCCCGGGGAGCTGGAAAGAAAACAAATGAAAACCCATTTAACTCAGACCCATTTTTACACTTTGGCTAGGCTACAAGAGAGCTACATTAGTACTGTGTTAAACATCCTTCATACTATCTTTTTCAAAGGACAATGCAACTTAGCGCAGTGCCTGCACGTACCTGCTGTGAGACAGAGTAATATAAAAACCCCGATGACAGCCCTGGACTGGATCAGAAAGGAACAGCAGAAATGCAGAAAGCAGGTCACAGAGATCCAGTCTTTGCGCTCTTGAAGACAGGCAGACACTGCCCCTACACAACTACATCTGAGCTCTGCACCACAGCAGTTTTCAGATAGAAACAGTCTTTCTACATGCCACAGCAGGCTGGCAGGCACTCCTCAGAACCAGTGGATACTGCTCAGAAAGCAGTGCCTCCCCAGAGCATCCCTTCCCTTTACTGCTGCTGCACCCTCAAGATGGTATTGAGAAAGGAGAAGGGTGCCAACCAAAATCATATGTAAAATACCCCACAAGAAAGCCAAAGTCTGTTAGAGGTTGAAGAACATAACAGAGACAACATATCTAGCCCATAAATTCCTAGAGACAAGCAGGGGGGGTTGGGGGCCAGAAATAAATTCAGCATGAGGGCTGAAGGATCCAGTCTGAAATTCAGATGTGACAGAGGGAGAGAATTAGGCACAGGCTGTACAGTCACAGCACCAGAGACCAGAAGCCAGCATCTAAGCTCAGTCCCCACCAAGCACACACCACTGACCAGCAACCATACAGGATCTCACTGATGTTATACTGAAACTAATAAACACACAACTAAAGCATGACACTCAGAAAGGCATCCCATTCTGATCTGAAGACAGAAAGTGAAGACAAAGAGGTTACAAGTCCCTTGTCCCAGAGGTTAATCACTCTAATCTTGCATAACAGGCTTCACTTCAATCAGCATTTGTTCAGTTCAGTTTCCTGCCACTGGCCCATTACATCCTTCTCCTCTAAGTGCCTAAGTGCTTTAGCCCTCAGAACTAGGTTCCTGAGAAAATATGGATGAGTATTCTAGTACATCACTTCATTAGAAATCTCACACAGGCTTATCTCTGCCCTGCAAAAACTCCATTAGGAAATGAAATATGAAAAGGTCCAACCAACAAACAAACAAACAAACAAACAACAAAAAATTGTTTTATTTGTACTTGGAAAACCAGAATGCAACTTTTTTGAGAAAGACAGACCTTTAAATTGTACAGGAACTTCTGAAAACTAATTACATTACTCATAAAAGATTTATCTTTAGAATGCTAGTGTCCAGCATGCTGAATAATGAGCAATTCTGGTATTTATAATTAAAGATATAATTTAACAAAGGCAACTAAATACAAATACTTATTAAGGCTGAATAAGAAGATGTTTAATTAAGACGAGTCTACTTAGAGTTTCCAGTCATCACAAAGAATTAGGTCAACTTGATTTTGACACCTCTGTCTGGATCCAGTTGTCCAGCTGTCAGCTTCCAATTGTATCTTGACCTCCAATTGTATCTTCTAAAATAGTCTAGCAAAACATGTGAACCAACACCAGAGAGCTTAGCCCAGCTAGGAGAGACTGGCTGTTACTGGAAACTCATCTTGAAGCCAGACTTTGCCTCTGGGATTTAGCCCAACAGTGTGAACCATAAGTAGGCAATCATCAACAGTGACTGGGGAAAACACAGATGCTCTGACTAACCTCAGCTTTTTCCAAGTCTATAGACAACAAATGAAGATATCCAAACAACAAAACACACACAGGTGCATCAGAGGCCCTTGCTAATTAGTGCATCACAACCAGAAGCAGGACAAGAAGGGAAGAAGATAATTAAAATAAGTAAGAGATGCAGCAGGATTATTACAAGAAAGGGGCAGGGAGGAACTGCATAGTAAAAAGCTGGCTGGTGCCAAAAGCTGCTGCCCTCCATTGGATATGTGACCCAAGGCTGGGAAAGTAGGGAAGGGAACAGCATCTTCCAAATACAGGTAAAGAATAGTCTTTCTTTAAAGACAGACACAAAGGGGAGGGGAGATGTGGTGTCACATAAGGAAAAGGAGAATTATCAAATTACTGCAGAACAGCTACTGTAATTCACTTGAAATTGTTCTCTATTCTGTAAACCACTATATTAATTTTCTTTTAGCACAAAAAAATTCACATTGCTACACTGTGTCATGTTACTTCTTATGTTCATGCATTAGAGCTGCTGCAAATGGGACTGAGCATTGTAAATTCTGGCCTAACAGTGAGAGTGTGATAATCCAGTTGTTGTGTTGCCTGGTATTGCTGCTATTTTCCCTAATGAAGCAGCACTATTCGCCTTAAGAACTACATGGGCTCATTGTTAAGGGGCATTGTGAAGACATAATAAGAAAATAACCCATTAGGATTGAAAAATTACTCACTTTTCTTTCCATCCATATCTGCATGGATTTTCCGAGCCAGAAATCCAGTTTTATACACGGCAGCATTGGGGTCATGAGGGATGTCCAGGAATGGGTTATTTGAATTGCCAATTCGACTGACAGCCTTTGTCTGGTTCCCATTATCCTTTTCATCTGTTCCATCTGAGTGAGATTTTTTTTTCTCTTCTTCATCCCTTAAAAAGCAGTGAAAATTACGCATGAAGGATGGACTGACCAGCAAAGTTTCATTTCAGCAATTTTTGAACACTCCTTGTCAAAACATACTCTCTTTTTAAAGGGGGACATATTTAGGAAGAAACCTAGAAATATATCAAGATGTAGACATATCATAGCAAAACTTCAGTTCAGCTATTTCACCAGCACAGGACACAGATTTTCAATAAAGCCCTAGTTTCCATTATTGTCTCAAAATATAAGACTTCAAGAGTGTTCTGTGTTCTCCAACTTCGCCTATTTTTAATTCCATGTATTTGAGTGCTAAAATAGGAAATATTTGCCTGCTGGGTTCAGCTGAAAAATCCCCAATTTCTTCATGAGTTCACATGATATGAAAAGAATGAGAATACTACACATCACTATGGCTTACCCCTTAACATAGCATATGAAACACAGTTTCCATCTCTTTTTCTTTATTTTTCTCTGCAGACTAGAATAAAGTTAGTAACTTAAAAACAAAAAATAACTAAGTGAATTATGTTATCTTTACTTTGGAAACAAAATGCTGCTCAAAATGTTACTTATTAGGGCAATGTATTCCACATAGCTCTTGCAGACAACAATGCAAGTCACAAGCATTGCCTGACTAATAAAATAGTTTTTTGCTTGTCACTGGCAAAGTCTAAAAAGAACTAGGCAACCTAGAAAATAAAGGGTGTCCATCACAAGAGCAGGACAACAGATTCCAGAGAACAGGCTAGATTACAGAGTAGCCCTTCATCCTCTGAAGCCCACGTACATTTCCCTCTAGGTGACTAGGGAAGGTGTGTCAGGGAGTATGAAGGCTGTCACTGGAAAGTTGTGGTAGCAACACCTCCTGAGACTAGCATCTGACTTAAAAAAAAAAATCATTTGAGCGTAATGATGGCTAATATTGCTAACCCATTGAGGGTGGACCTCAAGTTGCTGCATCCCACCATATCGCGGGACCCAGATGACAGGCAGATCTTCCAAACACACCTATATATTCAAAGGCATGTACTATGCAAGGACTAGCAAGACATATATCAATCCACACACTCCTTTAGGGATGCACTGCTACCATGGCTCCTTATGGGAATGACCATTCAAAAAAATGTCCTCCAAGAGCTGCAGGCTACACCAATAAATCTATCTTATCCTCAGCTCTGCTGCAAAGGAGGCTCATTACCACTCTTTACAACTCCCTGAAAGGAGGTTGTAGCCAGGTGGAGACTGGCCTTTTTTCCCAGGGAATCAATGACAGGATGAGAGGACAGAGCCTCAAGCTGTGCCAGGGGAGGTTCAGGCTGGACATCAGAAGAAATTTTGTCACTGAAGGGTGGTTAAGCATTGGAACAAACTTCCCTAAGAGATGGTGGAGTCATCATCCCTGCAGGTGTTCAAGAAATAAATGGATGTGGCACTTGGTGCCATGGTGTAGTTGAAAAGCTGATGTTCAAAGGTTCCACTTGCTGATCTTGGAGGTCTTTTCCAAACTATATAATTCCAAACAAAATTATTCTATAGTTCTAAGAAATGGTCTTCAGGGGAATAACTTAATCTAAGTAGGTAAAAGGATATAAGACTGGTTTGACAACAAGGAAACCAAATCCAGAAACATGGGGGATATATTACTGAACTCTGTAGCAGGAGGGAATGTGCCCTAGCATTTGACTTTGATCACTTCATACAAATTATAGAAATACAAAAAGGTGCACCATATCTTCATGAAGTTGTCATGCAAGGTCTCCTAATTAATTGTACTTGAAGACTTGATTCCTGCAAGGACGAGCAGTCTTTGCATCTTTAGCCTTGCATCTTTCCCACTACAGCACAGAAAGTTCTAAAAAAATGTATTAGTCAAAGCAATAAGGACTTCTTAAAGTAGACTTTACTTGAAGTCTTCTCCCAATTGAAAAAATGCAGGCATTTCCGACAATTTTGTTTTCCCCACCCTTCATGGGTCTACTACACTCACTAGCTGCTGGTAAGTCTGAACTACTGTGTGTTACGTGTTTCTTAGATATATGTCCATTCTAGAAGCAAATTCTCTCAACATGAGTCTGAGGCACTTAATCCAGACTAGAATTTCTCAAAGGGCATAAGCACACAGGCTGATTTGTCACACAGAAGTGCCTTGTGAATTTTGGGATTTCAGCCAAGGACACAGCAGATTTCTCCTTGTCAGCAGAGACCAACTGCAGAAAAAGGCTTAAGAATTTTCTGGAATAAGCTATCTCCTTTGGAGCTATGGGAGTGAATTGCTGTATACTGATCAGTATATATCAGGAATATACTAGTGCCCTTAACCAAGCAGCCACATTGGTGTGATGAGCAACCTTGTGGGGGATCCTGGACACCGCTAAGGGCTGGGGGCAGTGCTCTTAAATTCAGCACTTCTAGGGTAGCTGTTAAAACAGAAATTCCTCAAAAAACATGATGGAAAGGACAAAATAGCATCTGCTGTCATGACTGCTGGCAGCACTGAACAAACCTTTAACTGCTCTTTTGTTCTATGGTGAAAATGGGACATCTTTGGGACCCAGAAGCTGACAATGTGCATAAGGGCAAGATGCACGAGTCAGTCTGCAAGAGGCAATGAAGGAGGAGAGAGAGGCAAGAGAACTTGTTACAAACAAGAAGTGGATGAAAACCAGGGGATCTGGGATTCATTTACGCGAATACTCCATGTTACTTCAGTGGTCAAACATAAGAAAAAAACAAGATGATTTGGAGGAATGTCAAAGTAGCAAGAAGAGTTCCAGTATTAGCTTTTCTTCAGACATCTTCCAAAGCCAGCTGAATACACAGGCCCTGAATACTGTTTATCAAGGATTTAACAATTTGAGCTTACTCCTAACAAGCCTTTAGGGTACTTTTGCAAGAAAGAACTGCAGAAAATTCAGAGGGCCTCTAGATACAATAAACAGAAAACTGCCGTTTGTTTGAAACCCTAAACTGTGAGGAATGTGTACCTGCCCATCCTCAGATGGCTCTCACAGATCATCCATGTGCTGTAACATCCCCAGTGTGAAGGCCTCCAGCAGTGTGGGTGCGAGTCAGTGGGTGGTGATCTCTGTGCAGCTGTGTTCAGAGCTGTGGACACGGTGCGACACAGGCATAGCTCAGGTCCCTCTCAAGGGCAGCACCACTGCCTCTATTTTCCATTTCATACAGTAAGCAGCACAATCCTTGTGGCTTTAGCCACAAGACAATGGTTCCAAAACACCTTTTAGTAGGCAAAACATCGTCATGAGGGTTCAATAAGGCTTGCAGAAGCCTTATGAGATTTTCTGCCCCTGATCAGCAGAGGAAGATCATTCCCTGCTCTGGGTCTGGAAGCAATTCCTCTAGTGACTCCTCCCAGCGCTGATAGCTGCAAAACTTCTTTTAAGTCTCACTTTCCATTCATAGGAAATGGGGCCCACAGTGCCTCTGCTCTGCAGGGTACTGGTGACAGGAAAAGGTTATCATGTGTAGAGTTTCTCCAAGATTCTGCTTATGATTGCAGATTTGCAAGGCTTCCCGAAACAATGAACTTCAGTTCCACCTCCACAAGCCTGTCTCTTTGGAAAGATATCTGCAGAGAGAGCAGTAACCAGCCCTCTCTGGCTGCCCATGAGAACCAGCACACTAAAGCCAAGATCTGCTTGTGCTATCACTTGCAGTCACAGCATTGATACAGCAATGTTTTCCTTCCCAAATACATGATAACTGACAAGTAGAAACAGTCTGCCCCCTTATTCTTAAACACACAGATGTGAAAAACATAAAAATCCAAATGTTGCCATTTTGGTGAAGAAAAGCATTTGCTGCCTCTCCTAAGAAGACCCTACACAAGGAAGTCCCATTTCTGCCTTCTGGGAGAAAAGAACCATCCAATTTTCTCAGTAACGACATTATTTCTGAACATTCTATGGTCTGATTTGAGGGTCTGCCTCGGAAAATTTAGAAATCACTAATCTGGAATGATGTGGTTAAGCCCGTAATTTTTAAAACTTGCTTCATCTGTACATTTGTTCAAATAGCAAACTTATATGAACAGCAGAAGGTTGAGTTCATCTATTTAAATACTGCAATTGAAAAAAAAAATCAGGTTTTTAACATGTATATGTGGAACTAACATATCTAACTAAAGCATCTGTATTAGGAAATTGACTTGAGAGAAGTTTTGGCATCTTTCCCAGTGGAAGGAGGGAAGAAAAGAGAACCAGGCAAAATACCACCTGACCCCATCCTAAAACAAATCAAGAAGCTGCAAACAGGAAACACCCTAGAACTTAGGAGTTAATTATAATGGGGAGAGATTTCTCAGTTTGATCTAGAAAAAGGTGAGCTTCAGGATGGATGTGTCTGTAACTACTCTGATCTCAGCATCACCGTTTGATATGGCAGCATCTCTTTCCCACCATCACTATCTGAATGACCTGTTTTGTTTTGGCTAAAAGGAGATAATTTTTCACTGTAGTCCAGAAGAACAAACAAAAAAAAGAATATACCATGTCCCTGTAAACTTCTCTGGATAGAGAAGTGTATCATAGGCTAGTTAAAAACCAATTGATTCTCCTGAAAACTACACTGCTCTGCTGAGAGGAAGCTTTTGGGATAAAACTGGGTCAAATACAGCCATTTGGCTTTAGTAATTTTGTAAGCAGTGCTTCGGGAGTTCATATATTAATTCTAGATCCCCTGTTTTAAGATGATGATTTTTTTATTCCTATTACCATCAATAATAAACAGACACAGTATTACAAACAAAGGAAAACAGTAATGGCCACCATGACATTTCCATGTAGACATCATGCAAATAAAACGCATTTAGCTCTGGCACCTTCGTAAAAAAATGGATTTTTCTTTTTCAGCTTAAAGTTGACAATGATCAGCATGAATGCCAAAGAATGAGAAACACCTAAAAACCTTGGGATATAGTATAATAGACAATAAAGAGATGTCAGGAGGCCAGGCAATCTGTCTCTTTGCCTCTACAGCTGGATCTCCTCTTCCTAACCCATTCCAGACAGAACAACCCGTTCACAAAAACCTCCAATGAAAGCACTTTCGTTGTTTATCCAAGGCAAACCTGTGCCTTGGTTTAAATTCATAGAAAACTTTTTTTAAAGGTTGATTTCAAATTTCCATTGTTTCAAATTTAAGCCCATCCACAACACGCATGAAAAACTGTTCACTTGCAGTGTGGAGCAGAAGTATGCTTTCAGGATCCCATACTCACCAGTTCAGTGTGTAAATTCCAGGTCAGATCTCTTTATTTTACAGATGATGGTATGTGATTCACTTTTAACTTTGTGGAGAATTTGAACCGGGCACTACTGCAGAAGAAGAGCTGTAATGCAATTCTCTCTTCAGAGCTGTACTCAGGCTTCCCTCTTCAAAAAGGATAAATGAACACTCCCACTGAAAGTCTCTGGAGAACATCTGCTGATTTAGGTGTCACTTCTCATGATTACAAAATTGAAGTCAATGGTAGCCTTTTCTTTGCGTGGGCTTTGGACCAGACTACAATTCTACTGCAAATGTACTGCAAACTGTTTGAGATGATAACACACCTAGCTCAACAACTAGTAACATAAGGACTGGAGAGCAGTCTTTCCCCATCTTATGTTTTACCATTACCCTTTCCTGCCTATGGACTTACTGATAGCCATTAATCCACTAAATAATGTACTTCCAGAGCAGCTCTTAAACCTTTGCTTAGCTCTTGAGTGTCTTAGATCCTCAAAGGATTTCTGGCTAGAGGAAAAGCATTCCTTCAAAATGCCAGCATTGCAGAAGAGCTTATACTGGGGTTTGCAGTCCTATCTTCACCTTTGCCTTAACTCCCTCTTTTTACCCTGCCAAGTGCATCAGTGAAGCAAAGTAATAATCTTCAGAAGGGAGAGAGGATTTTCTGAGGTCCCATCAGAACAAAACTGACCATGTTTCCTTCCATTCAGCTTTCTCGGCAGATCACAACAGCAGAGCAAGAGAGTTATGTGCTTCCTCCCTCAAGCTCAGGCAGCCTCAGGGCTTCTCGGGGTTATTACTTTACACTAACTACACATCTCTGTAAAAATTAAGAGAAACATCTTCACACTCCGTCTTCCAGCCAGCAGTCGCAGCTCTAAAGGTACTGACTATGAGCTTTGGTTCTCATCATGGAAATTAACTGTAACATCAGCCCTAGCAACATGTCAGTCTCAGATTGGACCAGACAACTCGCACCTTTGAGCACTCTCCTGTAAGAAGGTAGCTTTATATTCACCCAAAGCCTTATTTAAGAAAGAGTCTGAATTATCCCTCTTCCAGCCTGCTTAGAATTTTCCCCCAAACAGTGGACTAGACTATGTAAATGCCAAAGCAGTTACCACCTATACAGGAGCACGATCTCATAAATCACCTTGACTGAGGTTCACGGGAGCAGAGCCAGTCATGAGCCAGTTCCCACCTGGAGGCTGCCCAAGTGTATTAGACACAGTATGGTCTCTTGGCAAGAGCTGGAGGAAAATTCTGACATTGAGAAAGTCACATAATGGATTCTGCTGGTTCTAAAGTACCTGTGACAGTATCTGGCAAACAGCTTTGGTGTGACATGTAAGATTCACACAGCGTGTTCTAGGTCCAAGACACAGTCTGTGAAAATGTCTCCCACCAGGACTTTTAATGCTCATCAGAGATGGCACCTCTTGCTGACTCCCATTAATAGCACACCTATTTACTACTCTGACATCACCTAACACATTTCTGAACTGGGACACCAATCCCACTTGGAACCAGCTGCCCTTGTGAGGCTGCATACCCTGACAAGAAATTTGTTTGCAGATCGTGAACTTAAAACACTGAAGATCAGAAGCCACTGGGCCTGTAAGACCTATGGCAGTTGCTAGAACTTCTAGCACAAGAGGTGTAGGAGCATGCATTCCAGATTTACATTGTTCCGAAAAAGGTGAGGTTTCAGATATGTAAATACATGCAGGGAAATACTTTTGTATAAGGAAAATACATAAATTACATAATTTTCCTATTTTACACCAAAATCTACTGTTCTGCAAGTGGAAAAATCAAAAGGAGACACTTCTACCCTCTCCTGGCATAACTAGACCACATGAAACCTAAGCACAGGGAAACGTCAGTTTAACACAATCAGAAACTGAAGTTTTTTCTTGTCTGCAGCATTTACATAGTTAACAAGTGTTAGCCTGTCAAAAGCAACTAAGGATTGGAGGGAGTGATATCAGACTTTGTCCAATTTATCATCTTTCACATTAGGTTATTGTCAAGTTATCCATAGTTAATCAGGAGACAAACCAAGACAATAAACCAACAGCAGGAAACTCAATCCAAGAAGTGTGCTTCTATTCAGCAGTTCTGACACAATGAACAGAAACATAAAGGGAAACGTCAACTTCTGTTTTATTTATGCAGTCATAGAACAACAGAGGATTTAATTTCTCTCTTTTCAGGCTGAAGTTTCCTATTAAATGAAATGTCCTCTTTCCTTACAAATGCAGTTGGCTCCTATCATTGACAACTCCCCTTGCTGGAGAAACAGATGAGGCTGCATTGCCAGGTCATTTATTAGCAAAAAAGCAAACTCATTATGTACGCTGGCTATATTCTATAGGCTTTGGAGCCCACAGTGTCGGTGACATAGGACTTATAAACAGATTACTACACAGCTACTACTGTTAAACTTCTAATTTCTAAAACAGAAGTGTACTTACACTGCCCATTCCAACTTCTCATTCTTGATTGAATTGTAGAGGGCCTGCAAAGGGAGAGAAACGAAACAGAATTATTGTTTGACCCCTCCTACACACCCATTAATATGTTGAGGAAAGACACCCAGCTAATAACAGCAAGCACACGGTCTCCGATCAAGAAAGTCCCATGTCTCCTAACAGCAATGTGAGAATCTTCAGCAGAAATTTCACCTAAGAAAAAAATACTGAAGATGTGTTTTCAGATTTTGAGTCATTTTCTCAAGCAAGTTTTTGGGGTTTGTGGTTTGTGCCTTGTTAAGAACACAGAATCACGGAATAGCCACGGAAGGGACCTTAAAGACCATCTAGCTTCAACACTCCTGCCATGGGCAGAAACACCTCTCACTAGGCCAGGGTGCTCAGAGCTCCATCCTACCTGACCTTGAACGCTTCCAGAGATGAACATCTACAGCTTCTCTGAGCAATCTGTTCCAGTGACTCATCACCCTCACAGTAAAGAATTTCTTCTTAACATACAGTCTAAACCTATTCTCTTTCAGTTTGAAACCATTGCCCTTTGTCCTTTCCTTACATGCACTTGTAAGGAAAAAAAAAAACAACTACTTGTAGGTTGCCTTCAGGGACTGCAAGGCCACGATTAAGTCACCTTTAAGCCTTCTCTTTCCCAGGGTGAACAATCCCAATTCTGTCAGCCTGTCTTCATAGAAAATGTGATCCATCCACCTAACCACCTTGGTGTCCTTGTTCTGGACCCACTCCAGCAGGTCCATGTCCTTCCTGCGCTGGGACCCCAGAGCTCGATGCAGGTTCCAGGTGGGCTCTCACCAGAGCAGAGCAGAGCAGAGGGGCAGAATCCCCTATAATAATCTAT
>VXBQ01001614.1:295-17180 GCA_013400175.1 Phainopepla nitens | reverse complement strand
CAAGTTAAAAGGAATCGTAGCAGAGTAACAGCTGTAATGGTGGGAGAATGATGGATGACTGCATGAGGGCAACTGAACAACCTCTGCTTTAGGTTAACAAGAGAAGAAGGCTAAAAAAGGACCCAAAACCAGCAGCTCATGGTCACAGCACAAATCTTTACAACTGACTGTTTACATCAATAAGCACCTAGAAATGAGCAGAATGACAAAACCACGAGATGACTGGTGGAAGATCAAATGAATCCTGGTCTCACTGTACCTCTGGGATCCACACTGCATCTCGTGCCAAAAGAAACCACTTCTAAGGTAAGTGCCCTGCTGAGAATGACAGGAGATCACAGGTTTAATGAAAACAAGCCATTGGATAATAACAGGGATGCAAAGAAATCATGCACCCTATTATCCTGATTAGCACTGCAAGTGAAGAGATGCCTTCAGCCATCTTCATGTTCCTTGCAGCAGATCTGAAAACAGCTGTTTCAAAGACTAGCTGTTCTGCTTCCTGGCAAAGCACTATAGTATCCAAGGGGAAAAGTTCCTCTTCTTGAATTCCTTTTTTAAGGAATTATCATCTGCTGTCAACAGAGGTCACAGAAATTAAGTGAGCCATACAGAAGGCAGACTAACACAGACAACCAAGTTCCTTAAGTTGAAGCTTAAAGCTGACCAATGCAGCTACAGAAACAGCGGCACTTCAAACAAATCCATCAAAATCCTAAAATTCTGCATAGGTGTGACAGAAACTCACAGGAAAGTGATTAAAGAAGTGGAAGTGATGCAAAGTCTACAAACTATCTCAGATCAGCTGCAAAGAATCTCTGCCTCTGTCCCTGCAGTGAGCATGTTTAGAGTCAACACCACTGAAATAAACCCCTCACCCTAGAGATCTGCANGCTTTTGATATACCTTTTCTCCACAATTCCATCTACCTGTGGAGTCATGTCCAGCTACCTTGCCCCAAAAGCAGATGAAATCCTTCCTACCTCTCTTGACACCTTCCAGAACCCATCCATCAACAGGACAGAAAACTGGAGCCTTAGATTTGCCCAGTATTTGTACAAGGATCTTATGAATACTTAATTATTAAAGAAAGCGTGACCTCGGAAGGAAACTAAATATTCCACTTAGCGTCGCAGGAAAGGAGAAAAGAAAATTCTGAATTTAAGGAGCAGCCTAATACTCTTGTTTGAAAGAAAACAGTGTAACTCAGTCAGAGGGAGAATAGTCCAGTGCTATTTGGAAAGTGTGGCGACAAACAGAAGGAAGGAATACCAAAGCAGTCATCCTATAGCTGGTAGAAGGAATGTTCTCTCGTTCTCTCTTCTGCTTCTTTTTTTTTTTTTTATATGGTACAAATTATATTCCTACTCTTCCCACCCTTGAGATGCAGCACAGAACTTAAATTTCAAGCAGATCAGTGGGTGGAAGATCAAAGAATGTTTTTCAGAATTTGTTTTCTACCTACATGGAGGTGGGAGTAATATGTCATAGGGACCAAAATGTATGTGTGACATTGTATTAGAGAATTCCCAGTCAGAAAAGAGCCAAAATTCCTCTTTTAAAGTGACAGAGTGCATCATTCCCGGAGACTACCAGTCTGTATCCTCCACACTTGACAACTGACATTCATCCTTGGGACCTGCTATGTATTTCAGCTACAGCAGGAGACAAGTGATGGCCTTGGCTATCTGACAGGCTGGAGAAGCCAAACGTCAAATAATTCCCTTGTCAGATCAACCTGGACACAACACTACAGACAGCCTGCCTCCACAGATGAAAATTAACCCCCCAAATGTTCATTATGAGGCTGGTATTGAGCCACATAATTGCAGGCAGTAGCAATGGAAATTCTTAGCTGACTCTGCTTGGGTTTCACTCCTTGCTGACACAAAGACCTGGCAGGCTAGGTGAGATCTTTTGAATAACAATTGGAAAGTAAAGAGGTGAAAGGCTGAAGGAGCAAAAACAATTCAGAGAAATGCAGACTGTCAAAGCAGAACAGGTCCATCCTGAAATCCAGCCTGCTTCCTAGTAATATAAGCAATCCCTCATACCACCCCTAGAATATGCAGAGCAATCCTAATTCTTTGATAACCTTCAAAAATTTTATGTTTTAAGCCTTGTTTAAAGTTCTGCTTTCCCCGCTCAGAGACACAGTTAGTATTGCTGTGGTATTGGCTTTTGCTATAATGAGGCTTTCTTCAACTCAGTATCTGGGTTTATTTGACTTGAGAAAAAATATAGAGATTATAGATTTTTCTTTTTATATGCAGGTAAGTTCCTGAAATGCAAAAAGAAAATATATTTGCATTTCAACAAGGCAGGAAGGTGTCAGGAATCTCTGTAATTCAAGGGACACAAAGCAATAAACACACCATCATAACCTGATCCAATCCTCAGTTCTGCACAGGCATGCTTTAAATGGTTACTGCTCTTGAGCAGGACAAATGACAACACCCAAAAACCTCCAAGCTGAGGGAAACAAAGATTATCATGGCAGGAAGGTCCTCAGCAAGGCTGGAGAAGAGTGAAGACAGGCCGGGTGCTCCCTACAGTCACTGTGGATGCGTGACTCCTCCGAGAGTGAAAGGAAAGTATGCTTTCACGAACAACTGCTTAAGACAAGGATTAACAATTTCATCCAGCATTCCCTGAGTTTTATATTGCCTGATTGTGGAGACTGTGTTGTCTCCTAGCAGCTGAAAGGGGCCTTCCGTAACACATCTTCTATTTCATATAGATAAGAAATGGCCCAAAAATACCATTTCCAACAGAAGTATTTTTAAGAGAAAAAACTTTATTTTGAGGAAGAAACAAGGAGGCAGAGCTCCTATTCAGTGGAGCAAAGACACTTGGTCTTCTCCCTCCTCTGCCCACTGCTGCAGGGTGTTAGAGCAGTCAAAGTGCAGGGGCCATCCTGGCATACTGTCACATGCTCTCATCTCCTCGACTTCATCAGGCTTCCCTCGAAGGTGGGAATTTCTTGCCAAAAAGCTCTAAAGGCTTGAAGTACAGAGACTGCTGATGAGAGCAATTAGGGCACACAGAGCAGTCCAATTAGTGTGAGCTCCTCTCTGTAAAGGGAGGCTGAGGCTGTGCAGGGAGAAGTCAGCCACCCGATGGTCATTCTCTCCGCTAAATATCTGAAATTATTGGAATGGATGAAGTAAGATGCCAGTATTTCTCTTTAAATTGAGTGTTTGCTTTGGAGGGCTTTCAAAGCAAATTAAAAAAAGAAGGAGAGCAAGAGGAGACAGAAAGACAGTGGCAAAAAAAACCCTTAATTAAAGTGCAGGGAACTGACAGCAACATGAGATAAACCCTATTTTGCTGCTTCTATAGGAAATTGCATATCCCAGGAATCTTGATCAAGAATTCACATCATTTAGGAAATTAAGGAGGACTCGATCTTCCGAACAGTTCAGCACCAGCAACTCCAAGTTAATTTGGTCACTTCATTACAGTGCTTCTGCAGTAGATAAGGGCTACTCAAAAAACAGCCTTTGAGAAAAAGCAGATCTTTTATGCAGGATTGGCATCTTATCTCCATCAGCAGCCCCTGACAGGATGAGTCCAGCCAAGTCCCTACAGAGCACCCCAAGTACCTCAGCATGATGGAGCTTCCCAGATGGTATAATAGGTCAGTGAAGAGCTACCACCTCCTACCAGAAGACACACAGCCAGGAACGACTTCCCCACGTCAAATGTTCACGTCAGGGGGCAGCACTGCTACCAGTCAGCTCATGTCAGAGGTTGGGTGATGCCCATGATCTCATGAATGAGGTGTCTTGCACATCGTAAATGCAGAGCACATTTACTTATACAGGACAGGTGACCCTTTGCACACAGCCTAACAGAGTACCCCTCCCAGAACACTGTCTAACAAAAGCAGGGATCCATTTCCTCAGGGATGTCTTCTTGCAGGCTCTCTGTGGACCACAAAAGACATTTTCTCTCCTTACATATGAACGGCCTTGTTACTGCCACCTTCCTGGAGTGGATTCCCACACACCTTGCTTTAATGTGACAAGAGGAAAACATTGTGGCCAGCATCACCAGTACTTTTTTTGTGGGGACCACACTGCCCTCAGGAATTGAAGCAAGAATGTATGGCCAATCTCCCCCTCATTCCAGAAGCCAATCCAAGCCAATCTCCCCCTCATTCCAGAAAATCTTGTGAAGCCCAGCTTTGTAGAAGGCTACAGTCATACAGTACAACTCTCTAGGCATATCATTGTGAAGATGGTATCATTACAGCAGATTAAAGCTGGTGTGAGCATGTGAGAAAGAAACCACTCCTACACTGTAATCAAGGGGTTCTTGACACTCACTGCCAACATGTCAGACTGATTTTGTTTTCTTCCCAAGGAGGGAAATCCTAGCCAAGGATTCCCTTTCTACATATATCTATATATCTATCTGTGATGAATACATTAATACTACAAGCAGAACTCATGGGGAAAAGTGCACTTTTAATCACAGTTTGGCATATTTGTCTTTATGGGTCCCAACTTTAAAAGCAACCTCAGATCTGACTAAAGGACAGACAAAAAAGTAATGGCAATGAATCTTTGTGCAGATGCGTGTACAAAAGAAAAACCTTTTTCAATGTTAAATAAACAGACAGCAAGACACAAGCTGAGCAAGATCACATTAGCATTTTTCATGTCTACTTTCAAGCAAGAGCGAAATAATCTGTTCTCAAAGCACAACTAGTCACACACATAGAATCAGGTCATGAAGGCCTTGTGGTTTGTACCAAAAGTGTTCTCATTGTTGGAAAAAAACTTAATAAAACATAGCTTCCCCCACAGAGGTGAAAGAAAGGAGTAACTTGATCCAATGTCCCAAGTTTTCTGAGGCTGATCACACAGAAGTGTGTCCCTCCTCGTGTGCTGACGTCTTGATGCACTATTTTCCTATCCAGACGAAACACTCAGGGCCACACTCTACACTCAGGGTGACGGGAGCTTGACTGATGTCTGTCAGCCAGCTGTCCTTGCCAGCCCAAGTATTCGCATTTGCACCCCTTCCTGTGGGAACTGGATCCATAATAAATGCTGCACACAGCTTCACAAGCCCTGGATGAACACTCAGCTCTCCCTGGCATTCCTTCCCCTCCAGCACTGCTGAGCTTTGCTCTGGGCCTCAGCAGAGTTGCAGAGCTTCACACAAGGGTGCAGCAGGGCCACGAGGAGAGGACGAGGAGACTGCAGCGGCAGAAAAGCCCACTCACTTCGGCACAGGTCTGCATGAGTCACCAATGGGTGCTCAGGACCTCACTCCCACAGGGACACAGTGCCACCCTGTGGAAACCGCTCATCCTCTCCCAGGCAGCTGGGCAAGGACGCACCAAGGCAGCTCGCAGCCTCACCCACGCTCCCTGGCTACACAGCCAGTGTAACAGTAAGCCACATGCACTTTGGTGCTGAGCTGAAACAGGGTGCTGTGAATTTAATTTAGTGAGACTAATGCAAAAATAATTTCTGCTACATCTTTGTAACCGCACATTCAGTGGCAGCATGGCTGCTGTGAACACAGTAGCACCATTACTTGTACTCACTATACTCCCCTCCACTGATAGATTAAAAACAAGGGTCAGTTCATGAAATCTTCAGACAAGCCAGATGAGAGACCAAAGCTGGGTGCTACCTCTGTCCCCAAGACATCAAGGCAGGACACCAGCAAAGCAGGACACCAACATCAAATTTCTTCCATCTGTCTACATCCAAAAAACCCTGAGCCCTGGTATTTGCTTTGGGTGCAGAGTCAGACATTTGCAGGTGAGCACTAAACACAAAGGTACAGCCCCAGCTGCGTAATTCTGTCAGCAGGAAAACAAACAGCAGGTGAGCACCACTGGAAGTCTCTTGTCAGTACACTCAGGTTATTTAAACACAATCTGGAGATCTATTTATTCAGTAAGGGCTGTAATTAGCCTGCAAATTAATCTCAACACATGCGTCTACGGCAAACTGAGAAATGAGATTCCTTGGGGGAAAAATTTAAGTGTGGCTGCTGACAGATATACAGATTTGAAAAGTAAAGACATTCAATCTAAAATAAAGGGGGGGTTGAGTTTATATTCCCAATTGCTTAGTAAGAACTGAAGCAGACGAGCCCAACAAAAAGCTCCCTGAAGAAAATGAAGAAATTATCAGTAAGAGAAGACAAACTCTGCTGCTTTCAGCTATGCAGGTACATCTGTATTTCACAATGGTCCTGACGCAAAACCCACCGAAGAGATGGCAACTCATTTGGTTTGCTTCAATAGGCATTGGGTGAGCTCTCAGATGAGGTAGCCTCTTATTTTTACTTCCATTACAAAAAAATAAATAAATTATGAACTCCAGTGTATGCGCACCTGTCTTCATTTAAACCAAGTGCTGTTTCATGCTAGCAATCAGACAAAAAAGAAGCGAAACATTCTCATTACTACTGACAATAAAACAAGGTTTGTCCTGCTCAGCCTTTCCCCCCCTTCTTCAGATTTAACTCCTGGCACAAACTTAATGAACAAAAGCTGAAGCAATGCAGCCTATGCCAGACAGCACATTATAATCTGAAATTACATCTCCAGCTCTAATGTGAATACCCCAAAGCACCTTTGATGAAAAAACACGTACACCTTACAGACTGTACACTGAGATAAGGCTTAGCCTTTATGTATTCATACTCAGAGCCAACTGGCTGCTTCTGTCCACTACAATCAGGAGACAGCACTCTGGGTTGGCATGACCATCAGAGTTTTCAAGGCACATGGCTGTGGGGCCAGACCTTTCACCCCTGTGTGCTGCAGAGTCTCCTTCACTATCAAGTAAAGGCAAGAGGGAAAACAAGAGAATAAACATTATATATATTATGTATGTTCTGGGAGGAGAAACATGCCCATCACTTGTCATGTTTGACAATTAAGATATAGAAAATGCAAAGATGGGTGTTCTGTTTTCAACCATCTTTCAGTGAACATCAAACGCACATTCTGCAGTTAAGTCCTTACCTTCAAGAGCCCTCTAGGAAAGTCTTTGCCATCATTCATCCCCTGGAGATTAGCTACAAACTCTTGGCAGGTCATCTTTTTCCCAACGTTCTGAAAGGAGTGAGAAACACAACATCATATTCCTGCTGCTTTTCAAAATGGTAAGAACGAGCAACATCAGATTAAATGCATCTTCCTTGCCCAAGGCAAGCAGCACTAAGAAAGCATCCATGAGATTACTCATAGATGAGCATCCCTGTATGCATATAACTAGAAAAGGGGAAGTACTTTTGCACCCAAAGACCCATGCACACCCCCAAAAAAAACCCTAGACTAATACTGAGGATAATGAAGAGGACAATTATGAAGACCTCTGGTATTTGCATGGTGCAAATCCATGTCTCCAGAAGCTCTACCAGTCTCTGATGGAAAAGCTCTACTTAAATCTGCTGTGAGGCCCCAGGAAACATGTGACTGAGGCCCTTTCTAGACCCTTCTCTTACAATTTCCAATGCTCCCTTTCAGTGGCAACTGCCCTGAGTTGGAGTGTGATGCCCAGGCGTGGCCATTACCTTTTCTGATTTGCAGGCTGAGGCTGCTTTGACATTTCCATAGGCTCACTCTCTCTTCTCTTTTCCTGTCTAAGTCTCAGACTGAAAGCTGCCCAAATAAGCCACAAATGGAGAGGAGCAGTTTGGCTGCTCCTACATTACTGTGTAGGAGTCAAACTACATCCAGAGGTTTGAGGCTGCCCTAAACCACTCTTGAATCCCTGCCTCCATCACCCTTCAGGGAAACTATCTGTACTCAGTCCCTCAGGTGCCAGAAGGCCCCTGCTTAGCATGAGGGAAGCCTTGTGAGTGGGCAACAATTACAGCACTGCATTGATGAAAAAGGACACCAAAGACATCTGAGGAAAGGAAAGCAACCTGAGATGAGCTGTGAAACATGGTAGAGACAGAGGGGAAAACAGGGCTCTCTGATGGTCATGGTATCTTTGAGGATAGCACCACTGTCAGTCAGGAGACAGAAATGAAGACTGTCAGGGCATGCTTTGTCTAAAAATACAGCAGAATAGCTCTGTGTGAGATCTGTCTTTGGCTAGGAGCAGGAGCCCAAATTAACACAGGACTGAAGCCCAAGGAAGGGCAGCAGCTGGTAATACCAACAGGTCATTCAATGTTATGAGTTACATGACAGCTTAAAATGCATATCCTCTATTTCCCTTCCATAATATGTGATCAGGAGAACCACCAAATCTTGGCCATTAGCCTCACCTAGCCAGTAAGGAAGATCCCACAGCCTGTGGCCAGCACAAACTCACAGAAAGAAGGGAAGAAGTAATCCTGGAACAATTAATGGCTTCCCACAACACAGATGGGCTGTAACCCTGGCTCGATGGTTGCAAGGCTTATAGAACACAGTTCATAACTTCAGCCTTCAGGCACAGGCTGGAGCTGGTCTAGTAGACTTTACAAGTGCTTTCCTTTCTCCCTGCAACTTCAGCCTACTTCTATTTGTTTCCTCCATGCAGCAGTTTGCAGCTTCCCCATGCTGACCAAAGCAAACAGCAATGTGGCATTGCAGACAAACGGCTAATTTGCTGCAGGACCAAAGCTAACATCTCCATACACTGCCACAGAGATTCCAGAAGATGTGCCTGGTGGTCTAGAGATACCTCAAAACTCTCTAGCATAAATGGGGTGATGGCCTCTGTGCAGAGAAGCAAGCATGCATTTCCAAGACACACCTAGCATAACTTTAGTTACAAAGATAATAGGCCAGACAGGGAAAATAAAGGGGATAAGTAAGAGTTTGTCTAAAAGAGTTAAAGGCAAGTGTGAACTGAAGGCAGAACAGCTGCATTACAGCTCTACAAGCAGTGGAGCTGATTATGAAACAGAAGTGTCTGAGCTTGTGATCAGTGTGTCAGTAACAAACAGAGCTCAGTGTATAGACAAGGCCTGTGACTCATTTGCTTCTTGCTCTAGCAGAATCCTGGTAGGATGGGGTAAAGCATGATCTTTGTTAGGAAACAGGCAATTAGGCATATCTGCAAAGGCTGCATTCCAAGACAAAAATGCCAAACTTACCACCTATGTGGAAAAATGCAGAGCAGTAAGAGGAAGACCAAAATTAGAGGAAATCAGAGGGGTTGGAGAGAACACAATGACATGCCCATGGATATAATATGAGCAAGAGTCTGGCAAATACTACAGCTGCATATATATAGCAACACACTGTCAACTGCCAGTGGGATAAGCCTCCAATGTTACACACTGCAACAACCAGAGTCAGCAGCAGCAATGATTGGAGCCAGATCATTTATTCCAGTAACTACTGAAGACAGTAGGGCCCACTAAAGCATCGCAAGGAGCAATGGGAATTGCTGTCCGGCTGATGTGTGACCATTATTTGGTCTCCCTCCCTGGACTGTGAGGCCAGGCAGGCTGTAAAGCAGGAGCCCCAGGCTGCTCACTGCTCTGGGTAGTGGGATACCTGTGCAGAAAGACTCAGGTGTGCTCAAAGAAGCCATGTGTGCAGAGAGACAAACTGGAGCACATTCCTGTATCCCCCCTCACACTCACACTCACACATGACAAACCCTTTAGCTGGGAAGGCTAAGCCTTCTGAGAAAAAAGTTCTGCACAACTCCCTACCCCCTCCTGCTTCCACAACCTTCAGACAAGGGCATTCAGTTAACGGGAGGTGGGTCTCAGAACTCCTTGCAAACACTCAAGGCTTGTTTCTAGGACCTGCACCCCCCATAGGCGCTAAGGAGCCCACTGAAACAGACTCAGGGTGCCCCCATGTCCTGTTGCCCAATCCAACACCCTTAATGTGTAAGATTTCCCAAGGGACACCCTCCTGGAAGAGCCCTTGCAGTGAAGGGCCACAGAGAAGTTCCAGAGCCACTTGGCTGAAGCCACTGCTTTGGCACACTATCAGGCCATGCTCCCTGTGCTCTCACACACTCCATCCTAACTCCAGGGCAGAGGAAGCCTCCCATCAGCATGGGAATACCTTGCATAGCAGGTGTACTGCACCACAGGGGCTGAAATACTCATTCTAAGGCTGCTGGCACCCTGCAGCAGAGTGACTAGACTCAAACCAAAGTACTGTTTCACCCAGGCAGGCAGTGGGGAGAGGTGTGCAGTGCAGGAATATAGGGCTCCCACTCAGCATGCCCACATCCCACTTCCATTCTCTTGGCTCTGAGTGCATCCATCATTTGTCTGTGCAAAACTCTGCTTCCACCAGATCTGCCCCCGGCAACTGAATGCCTGCAAACATCACCTTCCCTTTCTGGCCTTCCCAAAACTTCTCCATCTCCTGTCTTTATTTTGCCTTCTCACATGTTTGTACATACTGTAAAGGGGAAGTCAATCCCAAGCACAGCTTCCCAGTCAGGGCCTGCTGCAGGAAGGATGGTAAGCACACCAGAAAGATGGACCTGAGGACAGGGAGTATGCTCAGACATGATGGCAATGCCAGGCACAATGCCAGCTTACACATGACTGACCAAGGCATGCTGGAAAGGCTTGTTCAGGACAATAGCCTGGGAGTGCAGCCTTCTCATTGTTTGCTGTCTGCAGGGGCTTTAGAAGAAGGCCACCAACACAGGGACTGCCACAAGACCACCCCATCCCAGCATGGTGTGGATAGGAGCAGTCTACACAAAGCTGTGCGTACTCACATGGCCATGCAGGTCTGTGTTCAGCAGCATCATAGCACATGTGAGACAGTGAACTCCATCTGCAGAAAGAAAAATAGACAGAGCCACATGCAAAACCACATCTGGACCTTTAAGAAGCTGAAACTGAGACTCATAGACTAATTGAGTCTGTTCCTTTTATAAGAATCTGTTTTATCAAGAAATACACATAATTAAATAAATGAACAATGAGGTCATCACACAGCTGCCAAACCAGAAGAGTCTTTCTTTCATCTTTTAGTAACTGTCAAAACTGTCTTGCAGCACCCATGAATGAGGCAAGCAAGACAGGAAATCATGCTATCACTCTTAGCTTGCTAATACCAATATTACAGTCTGAATCGACATGTTCTTCTTCATTTACTTCAGTGCAGAAAGGGAAAAGTAAAATATATTCTTTCTTGTATAAAGAGTGGGTGCAGTAGAGTATCCTGTTTTTCTCCCCCTCTGGCTCAGTCACCATTCAGAGCTCAATTAAACATAATTTTGGAGAAGCACAGTCAGTTGTTTATGCTGCCTTGGTTCAATGTTGGCTCAACTCCAGGGGTTTCTAAGCTGGTCCTGTGGCCAAGGCCCTCAGCAATAAGGCAGATTTGTAGAACCACAGAACAGAATCGGAGGACTGAGAGACTGAAGAAAACTATCACTGGCTCAAAACAACTAAAATGTGTGTGTAGGGGGAGCAGCTCTGCAGAAAATGGGATGGTGCAGTGCTCCACACCCCACTCTCGGGGGCTTCCAGTTCAGAACTGCCACCAATCACTGGCACACTGAAAGCAGTGCCCCATACTCTGCCCTGGAGCCCCACTCAAGCCCTGGGGTGGCCAGATGACTGGAAGCCCCCCTGGGGGTTGCTTGCCACAGGAAAGCCAGAGCAGACTCCAGGACATGTGATTGTGTCCCTATTGTCTTTGGATTTTATGGAAGCTGAAACCACACTAGGATCCAGGGCAGTAGCTATATCTTGTTTTTCACTCTTTCTTTTTGTCTCTTTCTTCTTTTCTACTCCTGATTTCCATTTTCTGAAATATGGGTAATTAAGGTTGGATGAGTAATGTTTGCTAAGTCAATGCTCTGTGAAATACTTTATTTTGACTGAATGTTTGGTTTAAATTTTGCTAATTTCCTGAACTTCTAAGTTCCTGAACTTTTGCTAGGAAAGTTTGGTTGTGAACATTCTGGAAACTTTTTTCAAGTTCTTCTTTGTGCCCACCTCAGGAAAAACTAGTAGTACTTTAAGCCCTTTTTGAATAAACTTTCCAAGCAAGTTTAGAAGGCATCCAACAAGGATCATTAAATACCCAACTCCTGGCTCTGCAAAGGACCTAAGAATCTACAAATCATACCATGTGCTTGAGAGCATTGTCCAAACACTTCTTGAACTCTATCAGGCTGGTGCTGTGACCACTTCCCCGGGGAGCCTTTCCAGTGCCCAACCACGCACCTGGAGAAGAACCTCTCTCTAATATCCAGCCTAAACCTCTGCTGACACAACTTTAACCCATTCCCTCAGCTCCTGTCACTGTCACCACAGAGAAGAGATCAGTGCCTGCCCCTCCTCCTCCCCCCATGAGGAAGCTGTAGATTGCAATGAGGTCTCCCCTCAGTCTCCTCTTCTCTAGGCTCTGCAAACTATGTGATCTCACTGCTCCACATTTGGCCTCCCCTCTAGACCTTTCTCCATCTTCACACTCTTTTTCAGGATACTTTCTGATAGCTTTGTATCCTTCTTATATTGAGGAGCCCAAACTGCACATAGTACTGAGATCCTGGGTTAAGTGTGGAGGATTTAAATGCTTACTCCGGGTCTGAAGTCGCGATTTCCCTCTTGCACCCTGGACTAAAGTATGGCAGCAACATCATCGGGTAAGTCATTATTTCACTCTGGACATGACGCACTCATTCCACCTGACTGCCTACAGTGTCTTGGAATAAGAAAGGCAATAGGCAGAGGACAGGGACAGCACAGGAGCAAATCCTGTCTTACTCCCAACTCTTTCCCTCCTCTGCATGATAGCCTGTAAAGCTGAAGAGGTTCAAAGTGCTCAAACATCATCCCACTGCAACAGGGGTAGGTCACAAAGCAAGGGGTAAGGAGGTGCAATGGTACCTCCAAGTGTATCAGCTCTTCCTCACATACACTTGAAACTAAAGGTACAGCTAAACCCATGACTGCCATCTTTTTCAACCTCCTCCTTCAGTGTGTGATCAGTGTGTGCTGCAATCACAGGGCCACAAGGCTCTGCCAGCACGTCTGGCTGAACATAGCAGTTACGCCAACAGACAGTTTGTCCTCTTCTGCAATCCCAGTTTTCTCAGGTTTGATCTATGTGCTTGTTTGTTTCCATCCTCTATTTCCAAACTGACTGAAAACATTGGCAAGGAGGAGCACTCTGATGTTAGCTAGTCGAGATGAAACCATGCCAGGGTCTGGATACAGCACCCAAAATTCACCCCCACAACTGGCAAGAACTGGCATGCCCGATGCCAGTGCATGCAGACACAACCACTGAATGGAGCATGGAAAGTGAACAGCCTCTCTTCCACCTGACACTGGACCTATTCTTGTCCACATGAATCCAGCTGGAGTACAAGTACCCACACACTGAAGCCAGCAAGACCAGAAACTACAACTGAGGACAAATCTGGAGGTGCCACAACTGAGGATTTATATTGAGGAGGCCTAAACACCTTTTCTGATAAGGGTTTTGATGCTTACCAGAAACAGTCTCTAAAGTGTGGTACAGTGACACACAGCTTCATTTTCCAGGCACACATCAGATGTGCTATTGAGGGGTGAAAATGAAGAAAACAGCAACGAAGACCTCAGTATCAGAAACAAAGTTACCTTGAGAAGAAATGGCGTTTGGGTTGCACTGGTAGTATCTGCTGGAGAAGTGGATTAAAACCCTCTCTCGTTCTTGAGTTTCTCCAATAAGTGAAAAGGCTTTAAAGAAACTCCTAAAAGAGCAGTGGAAAAAGCAGTGGGGGGAAAAAAAAGTGAAATTATGGGAATAAATCTCTTTTTGCTTCACACAGTGCACAAAGCAAAGCACACATCACATCAAGAAACCCATAAGCACACATACCGTTCCAAGGAGCCTTCCTAGGAAACTGGGCTATCATTCTGTGTGCAGTTAACTCCAACATTATAGTAAATGAAAGAAGATTCAAATTACCACCGGTCTCAGTCACAGAACATACAAAATAATGAGTAATTCCACCATTTGAAAGAGCTGTTCTTAATTTTTTTTTTCCTTTGGGCAAGGAATCGGAACATGTGGGTTTTTTATGCATGATAAGATATCCAAGACATTCCCTATTCTCATCTAATTGCCCATCACCCCTGCACCTTTTAACTTTACTTCATTAGTACTGCTCTCCAAATCACAGAAGCTACTCCAGGTGATGAAGTCAAGCAAGTGCACAGCATTCACAGCTAGCACCAAATGTGTGGTCACTTATCTGAGTGGCCAGGACCACATCACTCAGGGAGGAGTGTGAATACTTGAGCTGCAGAAAATATCTGAGCTAAAGGGCAGAAGAATTTTGCAACATCTCCCACTGAACTTCAACAGCAGGAGGAGTAACTTGGCACTCTTGAGGTTCTTGCTCATGACAGCCAGGGTGCAGGGCTAATGCACATCTAGGCAAACTCACTGGATATAGCCAGCAAGCTTGTGCAGAGAGGTGGGGAGGACACACATCTTTCATTTCTATTCTCCAACCTGACCACCCCTCCTCTTAACCACACTGTTCTTCTTCCTGCTAGAAAAATGCATCTCACAAGTCAAAGATTACCTCCTGCATTCATTTATCAGGATGCTTCTAAGAAAATACTGAAAACACAAAACTTCTGGATCTAAAGTAAGAAGATATACAGAATGACTGTCTAATAGACAACTTTTAAAATCCCATGAGACTGAAACTAACACCAGATCTGAGGGGAATGGAATATATTGCTGAAACATTTGCATCTATCTAGTCTCAATGCACAAACTTTAGTTACTTCTCTCTGATGTAAGGTCAGAGACAGGCTGTGCTTGCAACAATCTCACACCCACACAGAGTGCGATCTGCCTGATAATAACTTAATTTCACACGTAATGTATTGCAAATAATCCAATTCACAAGTAGGTACAAGTGAATCTTCACAGGGTTTCTCTGTCATTCCTAGTTTGTGCTCCTGTCCTGGTTCTGGCCAGAACAGAGTTAATTTTTAATATAAGGGCTGATGTTACTTCTGATCCTCCAGGAACCTCCAGCTCATATTTAGAACAAGTGAGCAACATGTACTATTACTAGAACTACAGAGGCCCCAGCCAGGTAGAAGAAAGGGACAATCAGATCTCTTGGACTGTGTGGATCCACTGCCCTGGCACAACAGGCACACAGGAGTGCAAGGCTTTAGTTCACACTGGCACATGATGTACCCTGATGCCATCAAGATATATGGGGACAGAATCCACCTCTTTCTGGGGTGCCAAGGGAATCTCTACACCTGACTGCACTGGAAGGTGGAGAGAGCATTACTGGAGATGCCTGGCAAAAACACTCTACTGTGACTGGCCCAGAGGCCTCATGCATCCTTGGCACAGATTGCCTCAAAAGAGGGTATTTCAAGGAGCCAAAAAGGCATTGTTAGGATTTTTGGGATAGCTGCTGTGGAGACAGAGGAAACGAGACAGCTGAATACCTCCCTGGTCTCTCAGAGGACCCCTCTGTTTTGGGACTTCTGAGGGTCAAAGAACAACAGTACAGTCACTACCATATCACTGCACCATCGACAATAGTGCACCGCCTAGGACTCTGTGACCCCCATGAGATGATCCGTGAACTGGAGAGGCAGGGAGTGGTCAGCAAGACTTGTTCACCCTTTTACAGTCCTATATGGTCAGTGTGTGAGCCCAGGGACCAACAGACTATCTATGGCCTGAATGAAGTCACACCACCACTGAGTTCCACTGTGCCCAGCATGCTGGGACTGCAGTATGAGCTGGAGCCCAAAGCAGTGAAGTGGTGCCACCATCAACACTGCTAACATGTTTTTTTCCATTCCTCTAGCAGCAGGATGCAGGCCTCAGTTTTTTACCTGGAGGAGTGTGACATACACCTGGAACGGACTCCCCCAGGGGTGGAAACAGAACCCCATTATTTATCCTGGACTAATCCAGACTCCACTGGAAAAGGAAGTGAGGAAAAGGATGAGGTCCTAGAACACTTGCAATATATTGACAACTTGAAGGAGAAGGTGGATCAAGTCAGGTTGCAGAGCTGAAAGCCTTCCAGCTGGCTTCAGGTATCACTAAATGAGAGAAATGGCCAGCAATCTCCCTCTACACTGACTCACAGACAGAGGCAAACGCTGTGTTGGTGTGGCACGACTGACAGAAAAAGGCCGGTGAGGCGTGCAGAGGGAAACCCATGTGGGCTGAGGAACCGTGGTGAGAAATCGCTGCCCTGGTAGAGAAGTCGACTGTCGAAGTAGGTCATGAGACGCACACGTGCTCAAGAGTCAGGCCACTGAAGAACATCGCGGATGGAGAGATGGATCGGGCCAACAAGGTGAAAGCGTCTCGGGTTAATCTGCACCGGCAATGTAAGAGCAAATTACTTCTGGCTCAGTGGGCTCAAGATGCCTCAGGTCATCAGAGAAGAGATGCAACTACATGTGGGCATGTGATCAAGGGCTGCAGTCAACCGTGGGCAGCGCCTCCCAGGCACCCATAACTGTGAAACGGGCTGCGATCGAGCGGGCCAAGCGGTAAGGCCTCTCTGGCATGGAGGGTGACGGGTGAAATACAAATGTGGGGCGGCCTGGCAAATCAGCTACATTTCACTGCTGCAAACCCACCCAGGCAAGCGCTACAACGTGCTTACAAGGGTGGAAACAACCACTGCATGTGGGAGATGAACCCCTTGCCTCACACCAGGCCCCAACACATCCTGGGCCTTGAGATGCAACTTCTGTGGCAACACGGCACCCCAGAAAGAACTGTGTCGGACTAATGGGACTCATTTCACAAAAAGCCCCATAGACACATGAACCAGCAAGCACAGTAGTGAGGGGGAAACCATATTCCCTATTGTCCTGCTTTCAGTCAAGGTCAAGGTTAATTTTTTGCAGTAGGTGGGAGGGGACATGGTCAGAACCCACATGTAATCAAGTCATTGCTTAGGGTGGGCAGAAG
>VXBQ01001604.1:33660-45818 GCA_013400175.1 Phainopepla nitens | reverse complement strand
TTCCAAACCAAGACAGCGGCTCTGGGACAGCCCCCGGGGTCCCTGATGGGTTTTGTCCCCACAGGTCCAGTCCTACCTGGAGAACCCCACCACCTACCACCTGCAGAAGTCCCGGGACAAGAAGGTCCAGGCTTATCTCTCCGAAACCTACGGGAACAAATTCGCCGCCCACGTCAGCCCTGCCAACCACTCGCCCAAGCCACCCCCGGCCGCGTCCCCCGGCGTCCGGCCCGGCCACGTGCTGTCCTCCTCGGCGGGCAACAGTGCTCCCAACAGCCCCATGGCCATGCTCAACATCGGCTCCAACCCCGAGCGCGAGGTCAGCGCGGGCACCGGGGCTGCTGGGGACACGCAGGGGGCTGGGAAGGGCAGAGGAGCCCACGGGCATTTCGTAGAATCACAGAATCAGAAAATCACACGATCACAGGATCACAGAATCATAAAATCACAAAATCACACAATCACAGAATCCCAGAATCATAAAATCCCAGAATCACAGAATCATAGAATCACGGAATCACTGAATCATAGAATCACAGAATCCCGGAATCACGGAATCCCAGAACCACAGAATCATGGAATCTTAGAATCCCAGAATCCCAAAATCACAGGATCACAGAATCCCAGAGTCCCAGAATCCCAGAATCCCAGAATCCCCAGGGTGGAAGAGACCTTCAAGATCACCGAGTCCAAGCCGTGCCCAACTCCTCACCTAAACCCTGGCACCCAGTGCCACATCCAGGCTTTTGTTAAACACATCCAGGGACGGTGACTCCAGCACCTCCCTGGGCAGCCATTCCAGAACTTTATCACCCTCTCTGTGAAGAACTTCTTCCTAATATCCAACCTATATTTGCCTTGAGGCTGTGTCCCCTCGTTGTGTCAGTTCCTGAGAAAGAGCCCAGTCCCAGCTGAGCACAGCCACCCTGCAGGGAGCTGTGGAGAGTGATAAATTCACCCCTGAGTCTCCTTTTCTCCAGGCTGAACAGCCCCAGCTCCCTCAGTGGTTCCTCACAGGGTTTGTGTTCCCAGCCCCTCTCCAGCCTCGTTGCCTCCTCTGGATGTGCTCAAGGCTCTCAAGGTCCTTCCCACACTGAGGGCCCAGACCTGGGCACAGCACTCGAGGTGTTTGTCCTTTTCCCTTTCAGTTCGATGAGGTCATCGATGACATCATGCGCCTGGATGACGTTTTGGGCTACATGAACCCCGAAGTCCACATGCCCAACACGGTGAGTGAGGGGTGGCAGGAAGGGGCCACACCTGGGGGTCCCACAGCCCTGTCCTTGCAGGTATAGAGGTGGCACAAGAGGGGACCTTCTGCCACGTCCCCACAGCGGTGCCTTGGTGGCAGCCCAAGCCAGCCTGGAGACAGCAACACCCACAAGAATCAGCTCTCCAGCTTTTTTTCCCTATTGAGGACAGTTGGGAACCCTTTTAAAAAGCTGGAGAGGTGGGAGGGAGGATGGGGAGGGAGCAAGGCTGGGGAGATGGGAGAGCCAGGAGAGGTTTCCCTGCCAGGACCTTCCCCAGAGCAGCACCGTGCCCTGGGACAGATCCATGTGGCAGCTCGTGGCATTCATCCTGCCCAGCCCTTCTCAGATGTGCTTCCCCTGCCCTGTTTTAGCTGCTGGCCACGGGAGGGGATCAGCTGTGCCCTTTGAAGTCCTGTTTTCTTTTCTACTCTGGTGAAAGCTGCTTTAAGGACCTGGGGAAGAGAATTCCACCTGCCCAGGCTGTGCTCTCCCATCCCAGCAGGGCGTGCTCCCTGTCCCCAGCCCTGCATGGAGCTGACCCAGCTGTCCCTCTGCTTTGCAGCTGCCCATGTCCAGCAGCCACATGAATGTCTACAGTGGGGACCCGCAGGTGACAGCGTCGCTCGTTGGTGTCACCAGCAGCTCCTGCCCCGCCGACCTCACCCAGAAGAGAGAGCTCACAGGTACGTCCTGGCCCCAGAGCAAGTGACAGAAATGGGGCTGCCCTGTCCCCGTGTGGGCACAGGGGCCTCAGTGCCAGCCCGGGATGCTCGTGGGGTGAGGTGCAGCCTTGTCCCCTCTGGGTGACACCGTGGGTCTCTTGCAGACGCCGAGAGCCGAGCCCTGGCCAAAGAGCGCCAGAAGAAAGACAATCACAACCTGAGTGAGTGCAGCTGTGCCTTTGCCTCTCCTGACCCCACAGCCTTTCCCCAGCACTCTTCATCCTCAATCCCACTCTGTCTGAGCTCGGTCCCCTTTCCTGTCCCAGCTGACCCTCAGGAAGGACCCCCTGAGCCACTCCTTCCTGGCTGGGCAAAATGGGGTCCAGTGACACCCCACTGTCCTCCCTGGGGGTAGATCTGATCTGCTGGGCCAGGGATGGACATGAGGGACACAAGGGACATGTGGGAGATGAAAGACATGAGGGACATGAGGGACATGTGGGACACAAAGAGCATGAGAGACATGTGGGACATGAGGAACATGAGGAACATGTGGGACATGGGACATGAAGGATATATGGGACGTGTGGGACACGAGGGACATGTGAGACACATGAGACACCTGGGACATGAGGAACATGAAGGACATGAAGAATAGGTGGGACATGAGGGACATGGGGGAGAGACACGGATCCTTCCCTGCTCTTGCTGCCTCCTCACTTCCATCCCTGTGCTCTCCCCCGCAGTCGAGAGGCGGCGAAGGTTCAACATCAACGACCGCATCAAGGAGCTGGGCATGCTGATCCCCAAAGCCAACGACCTGTACGTACCCTGCCTGCCGCGGGACTGGCACCGCTGCCATCCCTGGGGGCTTCGGGGCGAGGGGCCACGCTGCTGGCACCCAGCTCCATCTCTTTTTCCATCCTGGGTGACAGGGACGTGCGCTGGAACAAAGGGACGATCCTGAAGGCGTCCGTGGACTACATCAAGAGGATGCAGAAGGACCTGCAGAGGTCCCGGGACCTGGAGAATCACTCGCGGCGCCTGGAGATGACAAACAAGCAGCTGCTGCTCCGCATCCAGGTGAGCTCCCCTGGGCTCTGCCCTGCCTCTGCTCCACCCCAGCCCCGCCAGCCCCGCGCTCCTGCCTCCCCCAGGGCGTGCCCAGGGCGTCTCCTGCTTTTTTTTTTGGCTGGGAAGTCACCGGGAGCAAAGTCCTGAGACAAAGCTGAGCTCGCTGCAGCGTGCTGAGCTTGGCGTGGATCACCATGGATCTTCCAGGGGCTCCTTCTCAATCAGGGAAGAATCCAGGGGCTCCTTCAGGAGCTTCTCAGTCCCTGCCACCTCCATAAACGTCCCTGTGCGGTGTCCCCGAGCGTGACAGCCCCACCAAAGCCCCGCTGTGTCCCCTTGGCAGGAGCTGGAGATGCAGGCGCGCGTCCACGGGCTGCCCACCTCCTCGCCCTCGGGCGTCAACGTGGCCGAGCTGGCTCAGCAGGTGGTCAAGCAAGAAGCCAGCGGGGACGAGGGCGCCCTGGAGCCGCTGCTGCCGCCGCCGGACCCCGACTCGCAGCCGCAGCCGGCGCTGGCCGCGCCGCCCCAGTCCCCCTATCACCAGCTGGACTTTACCCACAGCCTGAGCTTCGACGACGGCTCCCAGGGCTTCCCGGACAGCCTGGAGCCCGGCCACAGCGCTTCCTTCCCATCCCTATCCAAGAAGGAGCTGGACTTGATGCTGATGCAGGACACCATGCTGCCCCTGGCCTCTGACCCCTTGTTCTCGGCCATGTCCCCCGAGGCCTCCAAGGCCAGCAGTCGCCGCAGCAGCTTCAGCATGGAGGACGCGGACATGCTGTGACGGGGAGCTGCTGGGGCGGGCGCTGCGGCCCCAGCTTTGCGCGGGCAAGCCCCAGGACGCTCCTGGCAGGAGGAGCCCGTCCCTCCATGCACTTGAATCTTCCCAGGAGCACCTTTCTCTATGCAACGGGGGCTCAGGCCAGGTGCCGCCGTGTCTTTTGCAGCTTCTTCTTGCCAGGAGCGGGGATGGACCTTCCTGGCTTTGCCGTGGCGCCGGGCCTGACTGCAGATTCCACAGCCTGGCGGCGAGATCTTGGCTGCTTTGCCTTTCAGCAGGACCCTCCTGGCCTCAACCCCTTCCCCAGGGTGGTGCCTCGGGGCCTCAGGAGAGGGGGGGACGATGCTGCGAGCTTTTGGTGTCTCCTCGCCTTGCTCTGGGATCCTTCATCCCCACCGAGTCTTCCCCAGCCCCTGGATGCTTCCCAGTCCATCCAGCTTCTCCTTCCTGGGGGCACCCACTGCCTCTGGGGTCACAGGAGGGTGACAAGGTGTTAATTAGTGTGTGTTCATTAATAGGGCGCCGCTGGGGGTGTTGTCTGCAGGTTGAAGGTATCCAGAACGCCTGGGATGGGGGTGGGGGTCACCCCCACCTTGTGGGGCAGCTCCCAGCACCCCAAAAGCTCCAGGCAGGGCTGCCAGGTGACCCTGAGCCTCCTGGAGATGTCCCCGCAGTGTCTCTGCCCCACTCTTTCCTGCGAGGATAAAAGGCTTTTACACTTCTTTTTTTGGGGGATACTTCTTGAAAGTCCTGCCCCACCTGGGCGTGAAGGCCCGGGCTGTGAGCAGGGAACGGGTTGTGCCAGCTGCCAAACCCAAGCTGCTACTCAGCTTGGAGTTTGGGGCTCGTTCCTCTTCCCAGTGTCACCAGTTTGTCCCACAGCTCTGTGCTGGGAGATCTGCTCACGTCCTGACTTCCCAATCAGGCTGGGAGGGAGCTGGGAAGGGCAGGGGAGCGCTGATCACAGGGAAAATCCTCCCTGGGTTTACTGAGGGGCAGGAGGGAAGCTGGAGAGGAGAGGAGAGGAGACCCCTTGGCGATTGTCCCCCCTGGGTGCCCCTGGGGTCACTCTGTGCCCCCCATCCTGGACCTGGGTGTCCTGGGGGGGACACAGCTGCCCAGTGGGGGCTGGATTTGGGATTGGAGGTGGGGGACAGCCCTGGGGAGGGGGCTGTGGGACGTGAGGGTGCGGGGAAGTGTGGAAGGTGGGGAGGAAGAGGGCGGAGGAGGAGGAGTTGGAGCAGGGCAGGGAGCAGGAGGGGACCCGAGGGGACACTGGGTGAGCAGAGAGGGGCTCCAGGTGCTCACCTGGAGAGGAGAAGGATCCAGAAAACCTCAGAGCCCCTCCCAGGGCCTAGAGGGGCTCTGGGCTGGAGGGCTGGGGGTGTTCACAGGAGGCCTTGGCACCCTTTGTGTGCTGCCATCAGTGCCTGGAAAGAGAATTGTCCCCGCCAGGGTCACCCCTGGCCGTGCTGGGGACCCCTGGGCATGGGAGAGCCACGGATCTGGGCCCTCCAGAGGGGCTGGGTGGCTGCTCCAGGCCAGGCACACCAAATCCCACGGGAAATTGGGATTATTGTGGCTTCAGGGTGCCTGTGGGCAACTGCTCAGCACGAGATGTTTCCCCTGGCTGTGAGTAAACAGTTGTGGATTATAATTACTTTTTTTTTTAATCTTTTTTTTGGGAGTTTTGTTTGTTTTTCTTTTTTTTTGTTGTTGTTTTACTTTTTTTTTTTAATGCACTGTGCTCTGATTAAAAAATTTTACTACTGTTTTATAAATAAATGTATAAAAGAATGAACTGGAATGGAAGAAGAATCATTAAAGATATATTTATTTACAACATCCTAGAGCGTGGCAGCTTCTTCTTTGTCCTGGAGGCTGGATCACCTCAGGGCTCTGCAAAACCCCTCTGATCCAGGCAGGTTCTGGGGACTCCCCTGCCCAATTCAAGGGAAAAAAAATCTACTTTTAAAGTGTCCTGCTGAGTCTGGGCCTGGCAAAACTTATCCCAAGCCACGTCTGCAGCCCCCTCAGCCACGTGCCAGGTTCCCAGTCCCCTCGGTGCTGGCGTTAAACACACACAGGAGGGGAAAAAAAGCAAGAAAATCCACCTTAAATTAGACTTCCCAGGCTGGAAAATCACAGGGGCTTATCTTGGAAACTTTATTAAAAGGAGAAGGAGGGGAAAAAAGAGCGAGAAGAGGCCGAAGGTGGTGGCGGGGAGGAGAAGGAGCGAGTGGCTCCAGACACTTTAGAGAGGGAAAAAAAATATATATATTAAAAAAAAATCCCTGATTTGATTTATCAGGGGAGTGTGAACACTAAATAGAGAACAACGCCTGAAGTGTGAATTATTTCCTATATTAACACAGAGAAAAACTGATAGCCTTTTCATGTCAGGAGAATAGCGTGCAGGGAGGGAGGGGAGCCAATGACATTGTTCCAGCTCGGGCTTTGCTCACTCTTTATCAGGCTGAGATCAAAATTTATTCCCAGGATGAGGCCTGCGGCCCGGCTGAGGCCCTAGAGATTTTTAAGGGCCTAATTAAGAAAACAGGATGAAAATGGCGAAATAAGAGGGCAATTTACTTCTTGCAGAATAGGGAGATCAAATCAACTTATGAGCAATTAATGTGCACAAGGAGAGAATAAAGGGATGCCGGGATATGGAAGAGGGGCCTCATTTTAATGACATGCTCTGGTGTTGGCATAGAGGATTACTCTGAAGGTCAGATGGAGATTGAAACGACCTTGCAGATTCTTAACCCTCCTTCCAATTAACAGAACCAACTCAGAAATGCAAAAGACCCTGGCTCGGAGCACTGTCATCCCTTTATGTGCTGCGGGGAGGAGGTGTGTGTGTGTGTGTGTGTGGAGAGGGGGGGGAAATAAAATTATAAAGGAGACAGAGAGGACGAAAGGGGCTTTCCTCGGCTTCCACAGCGGCCGTGGAGACGGGAGGGGAGGCTTTAATTACAGTCTGTGAGCCACCCACGGAAAATCGGTGGCGGGGCTGCGAGTGGGAGAGGAAAAGGAGGGAGAGACGCTGGCTGGGGTTGGGTGATGAGCTGGTGCCGGGCTCTGCTTGGGGACTGGGACGGACTGGGATGGACTGGGACGGACTGGGACAGACTGGGATGGAGTGGGACGGACTGGGACGGATTGGGATGGACTGGGACGGACTGGGACGGACTGGGATGGAATGGGACGGACTGGGACGGAGTGGGACGGACTGGGACGGAGTGGGACGGACTGGCACGGATGGACAGAGCCGCGGGGTGGGGACAGCACGGGAGCCACCGCACGGGAGGGTGGTGGCCGCTGCCCCACCACGCTGCCCGCGGGGCTTTTCCCAATTTCGGGGCTGTTCCCGCGGGAAGGAGGAGGGATGGGGACACCGGGAGCGGCTGGAGGGGACAGCGGGGAGGGGACACGGTGCCACAGCCAGGCTGCAGCGGGGCTGAGCAGCCACAAGAGAGAGCCCGAAGGGTGCGGAGGAGCCGGGGCTGGGCGGGACGCGCGGCTCCCGGGGCTGGGGAACGGCGGACGGGCGCTCCGCGGGGCTCGGGGCTGCTCCGCGTCCCGCTCGCGGTGATTTGGGCTCTCAGCCCCCAAATCCATCGATCCCAGCCCCGCTCAGGTGAGAGCCCACCTGCAGAGCTGCCTCCGGCCCCGGGTGTGAGAGCAGCAGGACCTGGAGCTGCTGGAGCAAATCCAGTGATGCTCCCAGGGCTGGAGCCCCTCTGGAGCCGAGCTGGGGGNCGCCTGCCCCTGGATCCCTGGCAGTGCCCAAGGCCAGGCTGGAGCACCCTGGGATGCTGGGAGGGGTCCCTGCCCGTGGCAGAGGTGGCACTGGGCGAGCTTTAGGGTCACTTCCAACACAAACCATTTTAGGATTCTGTGTGGGAACTGCACCATTCAAACCCCAGCAGCTGCTGCTGGAATTTGCCAGGAATTTGCCCGTGTTGCTCTGGGGCTGACACCCTCCCCAGGCAGGAGCAGTGGGTGTGATGCTCCAGGACGCAGCCACATCCCCTGTGCTGCTCCATGGGACACCTTTAAGATCTGGGTTTAGCTCTGTTATTTCATGCTCAGACTGGGCTTGTCTGGAAACAGAGATCCGTGGAAAGAGAGTCGGGATTTCTCAGCACCAGCCTTTGGATGTGTCTCCAAGCCCCTCACAAAGTGCTTGTGGCAAGTTCTTTCTCCAGCCCCCCTCACAAATCGTCATTTCCAGTTGTTTCTCAAATCCCAGAGCATTTTCTGCAGAAATTTCTTGGGGAGAGGAAAAAATAATCTTTAATATAAGAGGGTGGGCTTGATCCTGAAGGAAGAAGGAATGAGCCAAGGCACCCCTCAGAGGCCGAGCCCTGGATGTCTGAGCAGTGCAGAGGGAAAATCCAAGGGCTTCACCCCAAATCTTGGACTCTCTGAACTCATCCCTAGTGGCCCCGTGGCATCCCTGGCAGGGGCCAGCCCAGCCCTGTGATCTGGAGCCATTCCCTGCCTCGGGGCTGGGCTCTGGCCGAGTTCTCCCTCTCCCACCCTCTCCCTTCCTTTCCCTTCTGGCTCGCTCTGAGCCCTTCCTGCCATTCCAGCTGCTCCTGCTGCTCCTTCCCCACCTGAAGCCCAAAGCCCTCGGCCCTGACGCCTCTCCCGGGGTTGTTGTGGCAACGGTTGGGATGAGGTCAGGAGGAAGGGATGGCTTTTTCAGGTGGGGGAACAGCCACACAGCTGCCTTGGCTCCCAGAAACCAGAGCAGCTCCTCACAAGGAAATCTTGGTAATAAAGAAGGAGAGACTGGAAAACCTCTGATGCCTGTCCAGGAATTTATTCCAAAGAGAAGGGGCTCGGTGGGTCCCTGGGTGAGTCTTTGGCTGGGAAGGGTCTCTCCCTGGGTGTGTTTGGCCTGCTGCTTTTCCATCAGCAGCTTTTTAGGGCTGCGGGATTGGGGAGCCCTTGGGATTTTTTGGGGAGCCCTCACTCCTGATTTAACGTCTGGGAGGATTCCTGGAAGTGGCCATGTGCTGCAAACCAAAGAATTGTGGGGTGAAGGAGGGTGGAACTGGGAAGAGGGCAATGGATGAGCTGGAAAAAAGCCCTGGGAGAGGGAATGGAGGTGCAGGTGGGAGGTTCCTGCCTCAGTTTCCTCAGCACCCAGGTGAGGACGCCGGGAGTGACTCAGGGAAGTGACCTGGCCCTTTCCTGGGGTGCAGCCCCTTTCCCACGGGATTCAAACTCCCCCCTGAGCCAAACCCCAGCTCGTGGCTGGCTCTGTGTGTGTATCAGACCCAGCTCGGACCGTTTTGGGGTGCTGGGAGTGGCTCGGTTCTGCCTGCCCTGTAGATCTGCAGGAATTTGCACCCCCGAGTCTCGCCCGGAGCCAAACGGCCCCGCTCCAGCAGGCCTGGCAGGGCTGGGACATCTGCCAGGGCAGCTCTGGCCCCACAGGCTCCCAGCCCATCTGGATTTTCCGTGCCTGCCGCTGGATTTACAGCCCTGGATGCTGGAGCAGCTCCTGGCCGGGTGTCTGAGCGCAGCCACGCCGGGATCGGAGCCCAGAGCTCCGTCCCTGCCACCAGGAGAGGGGACAGCGGGCACCTGGCACGGCCAGAGCAGCAGCAGAGCCCAGGGCACAGCGGGGCAGAGGCTCAGGGGGTGCTGGCACCCCAGGGAGGGCCAGGATGAGGGGAGCAGTGCCTCGATTGTCCTGGTGTTTGCAAATCCCGCCGGGAATTCGCTTCTCTCACGCTCGCCGTGCTGCAGGGACACCCCAAAGAGGGATTTTGGACATGCAGAGATTCCTTCTCCCTTCAGGCTGCACCCCAAATCCTGGCAGTCTGCTCCCTCTGCCTGGGAGCCACCCTGAATCCCCATCCTGGGATTTTCCTGCCAGCTGGGAATGTGGGAATGTGGGATTCCTCATCCTGAGCCCCTTAATCTGCACCCCAAATCCTGGCAGTCTGCTCCCTCTGCCTGGGAGCCACTCTACATCCCCATCCTGGGATATCCTTCCCCATTTTTTCCCCTCCATTTTCTTCCCAGCTGGACGACCCTGGGAATGTGGGATTCCTCACCCTGATCCCTTCAGGCTGCAGCCCAAATCCTGTTAGTCTGCTCCCTCTGCCTGGGATTTTACTGGGATTTTCCTGCCAGCTGGGAATGTGGGATTCCTCATCCCAAACCCCTTAACCTGCACCCCAAATCCTGGCAATCTGTTCCTCTGCCTGGCAGCCACCCTGCATCCCCATCCTGGGATTTTCCTCCCAGCTGGGATTGTGGGATTCCTCACCCTGAGCCCTTCAGGGCCCTGCTGTCCATTTGTCCATCTCCCACACCACCCTGGAGTTCTTTTCCCCTCTTCCCCCCCAATGCTTTGGAGCTGGTTTAATCAGCTCCGAGTTTTCATTTCATGCCTTTCTCTCTCTCCTTTTTTTGAGGGGGCAGTGAAATTTATACAATATTTAAGCAGCATAGTGGAGTCCTGGAAGATATTATTAATGTAAAAGGGACAGGCTGGAAATGCACTTGAACCTGGTTACAATTAGAGGGTGATTTTTCTAAAGGTCAATGAATTCAGATAATATCCACAGGGGGGAAAAGAAATTTAATACCTTTTTAGTGAATTAATTAATTATAATATTATATCAGCTTGGGGTTCTTTTCCAGAATGATTAAGGGAACGATCTGTCTTCGGAGAGGCTGGGGGAAGTCAGCGAGCGAAGGAGAGACTGACAGAGGCAAGGGAGAGAGGGGGAGACTTTAATGGGAGAATAATGGAGCCTTTTCTTTCCTTTAAAAACTTACTGTATTTCCAGGCCACATGATCCCTGCCTGCCGGGTGCAGACCCCTCCCTTCCAGCCTCTCCAGAGCCTTCTGGAGGGATTATTTGGAGTTTTCACCTTTCCAAAGCAGCTCTGGATGCTGCGGCACCTCCAAGGCTGGACGTGGCACCTCCAAGGCTGGATGTGGCAGCTCCATCCCTGGTGCCACCAGCAGCGTGCCCAGGGCTGGCAGAGGGGGCTGTGGCCAGCTGGGAGGACACAGAGTTGCCAGGAGCCACCAAAAGCCACCGTGGCCACCATGGCCTTGGCTTTGCTCCAGCCTGGGGAGCCCTGAGGCCTCAGCCCTCAGCGGTGTTGGTTTATCTGCAGCCCGAGCCGAGGCTGGAATTTACACTCTCTGCTAATCCAGCCAGCCCCAGAAATTAATTACGGCCTTGTACATTAAAAATTAACATAACCTTTCTGGATATATGTTCTTATGGCGCAGGAGTGGGCCAGAGTCCCTCGGCTGCCTGTAATTGGAGCTGCTTCGCTTCTAATTCTTTTCCCCCCGCCCTGTTTTTTAGAGATGTGGACATTTGAACTCATTAATCACGAGCCTGGTAGCTGGTAAAGTTTAAGGGGTTTGTAATTGCCTCTGCTGCTGGCAGAGTTTGCAGGGAAAGGGGAGATCCGAGGGGGGGTCTCCTCTCTCCTTCCTTGGGGAGGTTTAAAGCAGCACCCACGGCCTGGGGTGTGCTGGGCCCCCCAAAACTCACCAGGGATGTTCTCAGGGCTTGGCTGGAGGAGAGATGGGCTGGAAAAGGCTTTTGCAGGAGTTGCTCTGCCGTTCCAAGAGCTACTTTTACACTAAAATAAAAGCAGCTCTTTTTTTTTTTTGGTGGGAATTCCAGCATGGTCCCACCCTTCTGCTGAGCTCTGGGCTGCAGAGATCCCAGTCCAGCAAGGGGGATGGATCAAAGCTGGATGGTTTGGGGGTGCCCCAGGCTCTCGTGGAGGAGTGGGATGGGATTGCCAGGGATGGTTTGTGCCTCCTAAACCAAAATGTGTCCCAGGCACCAAGAGTCTCTTCCTGCAGAGATTTGCTCTCTGCTCTGCAGCATCATCACAGCCCTGAGTTTCTATCCCTCTGGGATCCACCTTCCTGATCTCCCTCTGAGGGGTTTTGGAGATTTTCCCAACAAATCCAGACCTGGGTGATGCTGCTGGGCGTGGGATCCTTGGGTTTTTTGGGTTTGAAGGGTCCTCATCCCATGCCATGGGCAGGGACACCTTCCACAATCCCAGCGTGGCCTCGGGCACTGCCAGGGGTGGAGCAGCTCCTGAGGAAGGGGATTGAAAAGGGCCAGGTTGTGCTGGTGGCTCAAAACTCAGCGCTGCCCCTGTTCTCCCTCCCCTCCCAGGAAATGTTCACCCCTCATGGCTCATCCTCCTCCTCCTCCTCCTCCCCCGCTTCCAAGAGGATGGAGAACTTCCCAGGCCTTTGGGCACATCTCCTCTTCCCTCCTTCCCCATCTCTCCTCAAAGCCCCACCGTCTTCTATCAAACCAACCCTTTCATTCCTCTTTCCTCCCCCCTCCAACCCCACCACCTCCCTCC
>VXBQ01001604.1:1811-13906 GCA_013400175.1 Phainopepla nitens | reverse complement strand
GCACTGTGAGGGCAGTCTGGCTCAGCCAGGCTGGGCACTGTGAGGGCAGCCAGGCTCAGCTAGGCTCGGCACTGTGAGGGCAGTCCGTCTCAGCCAGGCTCGGCACTGTGAGGACAGTCTGGCTCAACCAGGCTCGGCACTGTGAGGACAGTCTGGCTCAGCCAGGCTCGGCACCAGCCTCACCCTTGCCCTGGACTCGCCCAGGCAGGAGCTGTCCCAGCGGGACGCGGCTCCCTTTGCTCCAGTGAGTGGCTGCTGCGCACCCAACCCGCGGCTGTGCCCGTGGAAGTGACCCGGGGCTGTGCCACGGGGACATCCTGGGGCTGGGCCCGTGGAAATAACCCAGGAATGCACCCATGGATATACCCCACAGCTGTGCCCATGGAAATACCCCACAGCTGTGCCACAGGGACATCCTGGGGCTGTGCCCATGGATATTCCCCACAGCTGTGCCCGTGGGGACATCCCGGGGCTGCACCCACAAAATCCTTCTTTGTGGGTCTCCTCTGTCCCACTGGGGTTTTGGGGAATGCTCCATCCAGCTCATTTCCCGGACAGGCTCATCCCTCTTCCCACCGCGGCCCCCCAGAGGACCCCAACCCTTCCCAGAGCAGCTCCAGGTGCCCCTGCTCTGCCTCCAAGGGCACCGGGAGCCACCCCCGATGCTGCCCTTCACTTTCGCCTCTCCAGGTGACTCAGGCTCACTTCGAGCTTTGATGTGGGGAGGAACAAAGTGAGGAGGAGCCGCGTTCCCACCTCTGCCCTGCTTTTTGGTGAGTCCCGCTGCTGCTGAGGTGGCAGCAGCCCCGGGCACGGGTCCCCGGCGGTGGCCAGAGCTGCCACCGAGGGAAACACTCACATGTCACAGCTTCGGGAGCGTCGCAGAGCTCGGCCCGGGGGCCTTTCGTCAGCGCTGCTGGGCATTTGTCACCTTCCAGGGGTTTCTCCTTCCTGGGCACGGCGGGGCGGGCAGGGGGCCGGGGGTCGGCCAGGGGCAGCGCCGGGATCTGCCTCGGGGCAGGGAGCGAGGGCTCGGCCGGCTCTGCAAGAGAAACGGGGATAGAGCTGAGCCCCCCGGGGTCACCCAGAGTCCCAGCCCGGCCCCAGGCACTGCCCGTGGCACCGCTTCGGGCTCTGACTGCGGCGCCGCGTCCCTGTGGAACACAGCTCGGGGGGTTTGGGCCGCTCGGGACGGGCCCTGCGGCTGCATCACTCCGCAGCTGCTCACCCCGCTGCAGCGCCATCCCAAAAACCCTCCCGAAAGCTCTCACATTCCTTCTCCAAAAAGCCGAGGGATCTGGTTACACTCAGCAGCTCAAGCTGGATTTTTCATCCCCCCTTCCCATGAAAGGGCCACTGTCTTCCCTGCGGGAGCTGGCTGCCACCTTCCCTCATCCTCCTGTACTCCGCAGCAGCGGCCACCCCTGCAGGACCCCTCGGTGGGGCGGGAAAAACCTGAAAGGAGCCGAGTTATTCCCCACGGGAGAAATCCCGGTGCCGAACACCCCCTCGCAGAGAAAGCCAGAAGGCAGCGCCGCCTCCAGCGCTGCTGGGAGCTGAATGCTCCATGCCATGGAGTGCCCGGGGGTGCCCGAGGGTGCCCGGGGGGCTCGGGGCGATGCCCCGCTCCCCCAGCCCCCTCCCTGCCGCCCCATCCCTCTGCCTATCCCCCGGAATAGCAACGTCTTGCACAACAGGGGCTGGAGCGCACTTTATATAAAACTAAATTATAGGCTGGGCAGAGGGAGGGAGAGCGGAGCCAAAATTGCCCTGGCTGCAACAGGAGCCCTGCGAGCAGCCAGGGAGGGGAGGGGAAAGGGGAGAGAGAGAGAGCTGGGACACTTCATTATCCTCCATAAAACCGGGATCCCACACACCAGAGCCGAGGAGGAAGGAGGGAGGTTATGGATAATTAAAAGGATCATAACGAGGGAAGCTGGGGGGTTTCAGCTGTGCCCTGGGAGCAGCAGGAGGCTGGAAATGCTGCAGAGGGGCTGCAGCCGGTCTGGAGTGATGCTGCTCTGCTCCCAGCTCCACAACACCCTCCAAAGAGAGCCACGTGCCTCAGTTTCCCCTCTCTGCCCTCCCCAGGGTGCAGACCCAGCCCGAGGTGCTGGAGCTCCTGAGGCAGGGGGTTTTGTGGGAAGGAAAACTCATCCCAGCCAGAGCCCTGCTCACCGCTCTCACAGGTGAGGTGATTTTGGGGCTCAACCAAGGGAAATCCAGCAGCTCCAAGTGAATTTTGCACAACAGCATTGGCTCCAAATCCCGATGGAGTGTGAGCATGTGAGCCCTGGATGGAGAAAAGCCATTCCCATGCCTCTGGAAAGCCTGGAGCAAAGTGGAGATGTGAGGAGAGCAGGCTGTCATCTCCCCATGGGTGTAGAGGTGTGGGGCTGAATCACATCCACGCATTGCTGCATCCACAGAAGTCATGTCCCAGCTTGGACTGGCCCAAGTCAGCCCTGATCCTCAGCCAGACATGAAATCCTGATGGATGAGGAGCTCTGAGGTGTCCAGGGCAGGGCACAGAGGGCAAAGCTCCCACAGAGTCCCCGGGAAGGGATGGGAGCTCTGGTTTCTGCTGTGAGATGCCCAGAGAGTGTTCAGGGCTTAAAAACCCCAGAGCAGTCACATCAGCACCAGATCCCCTTCCCTGCAGGTCATGATTGGGAAGAAGAGCTGGAAAATCAGGAGCAGCAGAAGGAGAAGGGCTTCCCAGGTGAGCCTGGGCAGGTGATCCCACCCAGCCCCCAGCAAATCATCCCACAGTGCCCATCCCAGCGCTCCTGCTCCAGCACCTCCCCAAAACACCCCCTAGAACTGCCCCTGGGCCTCCAGAGATGGAGCATCCCCCATTTCTGTTTTTTTTCAGCCTCCCAGGAAGGCGAGGAGCAGCACCCAGAGTTGGTCCTGGAGCTCAGGAATGCCACAGGCACAGGGAGAGCCCCAGCAGATCCCTGTCCCTGCCCCTCTGTGCTGCCTCCAGAGCATCCCTCACTCTCCTGTGCCCGTTCCTGGGGACAAGGATGGTCTGGAGCTCTCTGGGGCAGCAGCAGCCCCAGCTGGGTGGATCCACAGGGACCTCCAGGGCGCTGCTCGCACTGGGACGAAGCCCAGGCTCGTCCTCACCATGTCCAGTTCACGCTTGTAATTACCCTGCACGAGGGCTCACACACAACCACAGCCACGCAGGGAGGAAGGTGGCAATTAAATTAACTCCCCCGGGAACAAGCTGGCCAGGAGAGGGACAGAAATAGACAGGAATGAAGTTTGGGTGAGCTGATCCTTCCCCGCCTCGCACGGCCTCACGTCCCGGCTGCTGCGGGGCCGCGGGGAACGTGGGGATGGGGCTGACCCCCAGCTCCCCTGGGAATGGGGTGGGAAGGGATCTGCCTGCCCTCGGGGTCACAGCCTGACCCCAGGGAGGGGCTAGGAGAAGCTGGGCACGTGTGGGGTCAGCACAGACCCCACAGGTTCCTGCCCCGCAGCTCCCTGCTCCTTCGGATACACAGGGAAGTGCAGAGGGAATGCTCGGGAAATGCAGAGGGAATATCCAGGGAAATGCAGAGGGAATGGCCAGGGAAATGCAGAGGGAATATCCAGGGAAATGAAGAGGGAATGGCCAGGGAAATGCAGAGGGAATGGCACAGGGAAATGCAGAGGGAATATCCAGGGAAATGCAGAGGGAATGGCCAGGGAAATGCAGAGGGAATATCCAGGGAAATGCAGAAAAAATGCCCAGGGAAGTGCAGAGGGAATGCCCAGGGAAATGCTCGAGCAGCAGCGCCCAAAATGCCCCCAAGAAGAGGCAGCAGATCAGCTGGCACAGGAAGAGGTGAACAGACCCTTCCATCAGCTCCTCCTACAGCTCTCAGCTCCCTCTCCGCCCTTAAATTCCTCCAGTCCCTGCTCCAGGGGTGCCCTGCCAAGCTGAGCCCCCCTGGATCCCTTCTCCCTGCTGCCAGCAGAGCAGGACCAGGCTTGACCTGAATCTGTCAGGTTTAAAACCAACCATGAGCCTGGGCAACATCTTAAGTTGAGCTGGCCCTTGGGATGGGACATCTCTCACTTTTCCCCAAAACTCCTGCACCCTCAGACCCTTCCTGGTCAGGGCAAATCCTCCTCAGAATTTGGGATGAGCCCAAGTCTCTGCTCCCCGAGAAGCAGCATGAGGGAGGTGCCTGGCACAGGGAGAGCAGCTCAGATCTCTGGGTTTTGGGAACAGAGGTAAAGAGGCATTCAAAAATAATAATTTCAGTTTCAACACATCACAACACTGCCCTAAGGAACCAGAGATCAGGAAAGTGATAGATGGGGAGCTACTTTCTTTTGCCAAGCCCAGGACATGCACATGGAGCTGGTTTCCTGATTATTCTCTCCAATCCCAAAGTCCAAATCCATCTGTCATGGAAGTCCCGAGACATCAGTGAGATTCAAAATCTATCTGGGGGTGGGAAAATAGGAGAGGAGAGAGGAAAAGATGCAAAGAAGCTGGAAGGTTTCACTGCTGTAACCATGGATCCCGAAAAATTCCTGCAAAGTCCAAAGTACCAACATTCCTCTGGGAATGCAGGGAGGCCCTGGGGAATGCAGGAGCTTCTGGGACTGGCTCACTCAGGGGGAAAAGTGCTTTGTGCTCCGGGTGGGAAGCACATGGAACTGCTGATGAGCTGAGCTCAGCATTCCCAAAGAGCTGGACAAACAAAAGGCAGGAGCAGCGTCCTGGAGGGAGCTGGGACGAGGCTGAGCTTCTCCAGCAGCACAAACACGAACCACAGCACAGCTCCCAGAACCTGTGCACTCCCTTCTCCCAGCTGGTTGTGGTGTCCAGACCCCCAGAGCATCACAGAATCCCAGAATCATGGAATCCCAGAATCCCCAGGTTGGAAGAGACCTCCAAGATCACCGAGTCCAACCCGTGCCCAACTCCTCACCTAAACCCTGGCACCCAGTGCCACATCCAGGCTTTTGTTAAACACATCCAGGGACGGTGACTCCAGCACTTCCCCGGGCAGCCATTCCAGAACTTTATCACCCTTTCTGTGAAGAACTTCTTCCTAATACCCAACCTATATTTCCCTTGAGGCTGTGTCCCCTCGTTGTGTCAGTTCCTGAGAAAGAGCCCAGTCCCAGCTGAGCACAGCCACCCTGCAGGGAGCTGTGGAGAGTGATAAAGTCACCCCGGAGTCTCCTTTTCTCCAGGCTGAACAGCCCCAGCTCCCTCAGTGGTTCCTCACAGGGTTTGTGTTCCCAGCCCCTCTCCAGCCTCGTGGCCTCCTCTGGATGTGCTCTCAAAGTCCTTCCCAAACTGAGGGGCCAGAACTGGGCACAGCACTCGAGGTGCTCCTCACCAGGGCTGAGTTCAGGGGCAGAATGACCTCCCTGCTCCTGCTGGCCACGCTGTTTCTGCTCCAGGATGTGGGAAGATGCAAAGCTGGAGCTGTGGTTTGGGGTCAGACCCAGCCCGGGTGTCCTGTGGCTCCTGCTCAGCATTCCTGGGCTGTGCCTGATCATCCCCCAGCTCCTGGGCTCTCATTTCTCTGTCCCTCTTCCTCCCAAGTGACTTTGGCTCCGAGGGAAGGGATCTGGTGGCAGGAGAGGGCTGGACACATCCATCAACAACCCAACACCCTGGCTCTGCTTGGGCTGGGACTCTCTCATCTTTTTTTCATGAAGATAAAATGAGCCTGAGATCTCTCCTGCTTTTCCCGGCCCAACCAGGTGCCTCCCTGGCCTATTCCAGGGTATTCCAGAGATATTCCAGGGATATTTCGGGTTTCCAGTGCAGAAGAGACAGCACCAGAACCCTTCCCATCCCACTAGCCAGGCATGGAAGGAGCAGAGGGAAGCAAAATCCTGGTTTGAAAGTTTGCTCAGCTGGGAAAAATCCCAAAGCCTTATTTACAGTCAGTCTGAAATGAATGCACCACGGCCACCTCAGATTCTGGGGTAGGCAGGGAAAGGAAAAAGAGGGTGGGAAGGGAAGGAGAGATGCCCCAAGCCTGGCCAGGACAGATCCAACACAGACTTGCTTCCCACCTGGAAAAACCTTTGACCTCTCTGCTCACCTGGGCAAAGCTTTGGATAAACAGTTCTGGGACAATGAGGAATCCAGTCCATAAAAATAGTGGTTTCTATGAGAAGTGACTTCCTAAATGCACAAAAAGCAAAACAAAGCCAAAAAACCCACAAAAACCCCAAATAGCTCAGCAGGCTGGGAGTTGTTGTTATTTGTTATTTATAGAATTTGGGTGGGAAGGGAGGGAGGAATTTTGGGGCCAGACAGGCCAGGAGCAGCGTCCATCCAGTCCCATCCCTGCTGGGAGTTTGACCTCGGTGACAAAACCCCGACTGCAGGTCGGTGTCCCTACAAATCCCATCCCTCCAAGGTCCTCGTGGCTCCAACCAAACCAAACTCATGGAAGAATTGCTCCTACGAGGGGTTTCAGGGAAGAAAAAACATAAATTCCCTGCAAGAAGCACCTCTGACATCGCAGCAGTTTGGGAGGAATTATTCCTCAAGCAGCAAGAATCGATTTAACGTAAATAAAATTACATTTTGTCAGTATTAAGGCACCACTCCAGTGTGGAGCTGCAAGGGAAGAAGGAATCTTTGAGGCTGGGCTGGAAAACAGGGACAAGAAAACTTCCCAGGACACAAACCTGGGAAGGACCAGGCTCCTCTCCTGACCTCCCAGCACCAGGCCTCATCCCAAAACCGACCCAAAACATCCCAAACACGCCGTGGGGACCAGGAATGGGGGAAAACAGCTGGAAAACAACAGGGGGAAAAACCCAGACTGGGATTGAATTAGAGTTTGAGGAGCACCCAGGGCAGGATAACTCCTGAAAACACAGAAAATCTGGGAAATCTGGCCTGGAGGATGGGCACAGGAGGAAATCCTGGGTGTCCTTAAGGAAAAGCAATTATCCCTGAAGCCTGGAAAGCAGCGAAGGCGAGGCCTATCAGATCCAAGGAGATCCTGGGAATTACAGAGCAGGGAGAAATTCTGGAGCCAGTAATTAAGGCCCAATAATTGGGTAACCTTGGGGGTTAAACCTGCACAGGTCCTGCCAGGGAAAATTTCTGTCTTCCTCACCTAAGTCCTTAAAAAAAAAAAAAAAGTTAATTGAGGAGTGGATCAACGGGAGCTGCTGGGCACTGTTATTAACCGGGATAATAATTTGCATTTCTCCAGCCCCTTTCATCCCAGCACAGATTGAAACCAGGGCCCAGCACACCTTCCCTGAGCCCCAGGGATTTTCCTTAAAAATCTGCCTTGGTTGGTGGGGAAACTGAGGCAGGAAAATGGGATTTTCCCCAAAGAAATATCCTGTGGATCTGGAGCCCTGAACATCTCAGAGCTGCTGCTCACGCTCTCTGCAGGTTGGGGTTTCTCCCATGCACAGATCCCAAAATCCGGGATGTGGGAAGGGGTTTTGGGGCCATGCTGGGGGTGCTGGTGCCCATCCCACAGGAGGGCGAACTCCAGACATGGAAAATTCTGGGGAAAAATCACCAGAACTCCAGCAAATCCCCCGAGGAGGGCTTGGGTTTCTGCACTCCCAGGCAGGCGCTTTCCAAGGAAATTCAATCAGGAGCTGGAGCAGGAGCAGGAGCAGGGGCGACACAGCCCCAGGGCCTGGCTTTGTTTTGTTCAAACCCAGAAACCTTGAAAAAAAGGCAGAAATCTGCTTTTTTTTCTTTCTTTTTTTTGCTTGGGTTTCTTTTCTTCTTCTCTGTAAGTTTTGCTGTTGTTCAAAGAACAAACACAAGCAAAGTGTTTTCAGGAGCTGACAAGAAAAGCTTGGAAAGGAAAACAGAAATGCCGCAAAAAAGTCTTTCTGCGGGGTAAAAAAAATAGAGTTTTGTTTCTTTCAGGGCTTTTTTCGGGAGGGGTTCTTTGCCCTTTGAGGATGGCTGCGTGCAACTCTGCAATCCTGCATTTAAATCAGTGCTGAGACATGAAAAAATCCATTTATTTTGATTTTGGATGGGGTTTTTCTTTGTCCCGGAGCAGGACAGTCTCAGTAAAGGGTTCCTGAGTGAGGCAGCCCCAATTCCTGGTGAGAATTTGAGAATTCCTTGCTTGGGGCACCTCGTGCAGGCCCCCAGGGGTATTTTGGGTCTGAAAGTTTCGTGTTTGGGGCTGAGCACGCAACAGCATTTTCCGCCTCCTCTTACACCTCGGGGCAAAATCCTTGGGAACAGGCAGAAAGAATTAAGGAAAAATGTGTGTCCCAAACTCCGAGCTGCCAAGCTGGGACACAGGCACGGACTGGGGACATGGATGGGGACACGAGGGTGGCAGATGTCCCACAGGGAAGAGGAAAAAGGGAGGTGAGAATGAGCAGAGCCAAGCCCAAGGAGGTTTTGCTTCTGGATTTGTCTCCACATCTTCACATGGAGGAGGAAAAAAACCTCTCCTGTTTCCTGCTGTCCCTGTTCCCCCTCAGTGGAGGAAGGATCATCTCAGCAAGCAAAAAAACTCTTGTTTTTCCCTCCTGTTTTCTGCTAATTCCTCTGAAAAATAATTACCAGGGGCAGACAGAGGCTTCTTCTCTCTGCAAACTACCTGTGGCTATTTCAGGGCCTTGGTTTGCCATGTCCCAGTCCCTGCTGGGTGGGAGGAGCTGTGGTGGCACCCGGCCCATCCCCAGGGATGCCAGGGGACAAAACTTGGGGAAAAAAGCTCCGTGAAACAGCAGCAAACCCCACCTGGCCTGCCCAGCACAGGCCGAGCTGGGCTCTGGCACCTCGCTTTCCCCGTTTATCCCCCAGCCTGGGTGCATCCAAAGGAGCCAGCCCGGTTTGTAAAACTTGGGAAAAGGTTTGGAGAGAGAATTCCCAGGCTCGGAGCTGCGTGACAGAGCCGCTGGCCCCCGCCCAAGCCACCAGGGCTCTGCAGCCCAGTGTGACAGGGACACACACGGCCGGGCCCGGCCGCTCGTCCCAAACCAAAATCACACCCAGGGGGAGCAGGGAGAGGTGGGAGAGAGGATTTGGGGTGTGGCAGCGCCCTGAGGAGGGGCAGGGATGGAATTGAGGCTCTGGAGCCTGGGCAGGTGGGAACTGGGGAATTAGGGAGACGCCCTGGCCCTCCTCACGCTGCTCAGGAGGAGTGGGAAGGAGGCAAACGCGGTCCAGCTCAGGGTCACACCCTGGGTGCCTCTCTGGAGGAGCTGAGGGACAGGAGGGGAGGTTTGGGATGGTTTGGGGTGGAGGTGAGACCCCTTCAACGTGGGAACATGGGACTGGGCACTCAGGGACCCTCCTCAAATATGGGAACACTGAATTGGGCACTCAGGGACGTTCCTTAAAGTTGAGAACACCAAACTGGGCACTCATGGATGCCCCTCAAACATGGGAACACTGAACTGGGCACTCATGGATGCCCCTCAAACATGGGAACACCAAACTGGGCACTCATGGATGCCCCTCAAACATGGGAACACTGAACTGGGCACTCATGGATGCCCCTCAAACATGGGAAGACTGAACTGGGAACTCAGGGATGTTCCTTAAACTTGGGAACACTGAACTGGGCACTCATGGATGCCACTCAAACAGGGAACAGGGACAACAGGTCTCCAACAGGGATGCACCAAACTGGGCACTCACAGATGCCCCTCCAACATGGAAACACTGCATTGGGCACTCATGGATGTTCCTTAAACTTGGGAACACCAAACTGGGGACCCAGGGATGCCCCTCTGAGATGGGAACACCCAACTGGGCACTCACAGACGTACCCAAGCACCTCAGCCAGGTCCCAGAGCTGAACCACTCTCTACCTCCTCACAGCTCCCGTGTAGCCACAGGGAAGTCGGAAAAAACTCCAAACCCATTTCCCCCATAGCATTTCACAGATTTTTAAGCTGCTTTTTAAACTCCCCTCCCCAGCTGCTGTACAGGAGCCGTGCTCAGCACTCCTCTGAACCGGGCTGGGGACAAACCCCTTGCAAAAACCCCTTTGCATTGCCAGCTCTCCATTTCCCACCTGGAAAAGGAAGGAAATCCAGGGAAACCACCCTCCTGCAGCTGCCTGGGCCCCGGGACGCGGCTGCAGGGGCTGCTCGGGGCTGAGCTTGGAGCAGAGCTCGGCCGGGAAGCGGAGCCGCCGGCTTCCAGCTGGAAGAGCAGGGGGAAGAGAACAAGAGGATGTATTCTCCAAAGCCCGGCCGAGCTCCGGGCCAAAGCCAACACGGGGCTGCTCCAGCTGCGCCGGGTCCCGAGCTGTGCCGTGCCCGCAGCTCCCGCGATTTTGGGAGCTGATCCCGGCGTGGATTTGGCCCCTTTTGTGTCTGGCCTGACAGACACAGCGCGGTGTGTCCCTCCAGCCTCCTGCTCTGCTGGGTTTTTAATCTCTCAGTGGGGTTTTTAGTCTCCCCAGTGGGGTTTTAGTCTCTCAGTGGGGTTTTAGTCCCCCCAGTGGGGTTTTTAGTCTCCCCAGTGGGGTTTTAGTCCCCCCAGTGGGGTTTTAGTCTCTCAGTGGGGTTTTAGTCTTTCAGTGGAGTTTTTAGTCTCTCAGTGGGGTGTTTAGTCTCTCAGGGGGTTTTAAATCTCTCAGTGGGGTGTTTAGTCTCTCAGTGGGGTTTTTAATGCAGTTTCTGCACGTGAACAGCAGCAGGGGCCACCGACCCACAGGGGCTCCGGGGGGCTCAGCTCTGCCCCATGGAAAAAGCGAGGATTCCCCAAATTTTCCATGCACTTCTCCACAGCCTGGTCCCTGTAACCCCCCCAGAGCTGCAGGGCAGCCCCAGCCCCTCGCCCCCATCCTCGGGGGGTTTAACTCACACCCCCCTGGCTGCTCCCTGGGCTTGGCCCCAGCACAGAAACTGCTGGAGAGTTTGGGATGAGAAATCCCGGCGGGATCCCGGCAGCTGCTGAGCTCACACACAAACACAGACACAGGAAAAGCCTGCTGGGGCACCAACACACGCTCAGATGTTCACAACCCTGAACAAACACACCCAGACACTGCCAGGGGCACCAACACACGCTGAGATGTTCACAATCCTGCACAAACACACCCAAACACACACCCAAACCCTGCCAGGGCACCAATACATGCTCAGATGTTCACAAACGCACACTCAGATGTTCACAATCACACACAAACGCACACTCAGATGTTCACAATCCTGAACAAACACTGCCAGGGCACAAACACACACTCAGGTGTTCACAACCCTCCACAAACACACACTCAGATGTTCATAATTCTACACAAACACACCCAAACTCTGCCAGGGCACCAACACACACTCAGATGTTCACAGTAACACACAAAGGCACACTCAGATGTTCACAACCCGACACAAACACACACTCAGACATTCACAATCCTGCACCAACACTGTCAGGGGCACCAACACACACTCAGATGTTCACAATCCTGAACAAACACACGCTCAGATGTTCACAATCACACAAACACACTCAGATGTTCACAATCCTGAACAAACACACGCTCAGATGCTCACAATCACACAAACACACACTCAGATGTTCACAATTCTGCACCAACACACCCTCAGATGCTCACAATCACACAAACACACACTCAGATGTTCACAATTCTGCACCAACACACCCTCAGATGCTCACAATCACACAAACACACACTCAGATGTTCACAATTCTGCACCAACACACCCTCAGATGCTCACAATCACACAAACACACACTCAGATGTTCACAATTCTGCACCAACACACCCTCAGATGCTCACAATCACACAAACACACACTCAGATGTTCACAATTCTGCACCAACACACCCTCAGATGCTCACAATCACACAAACACACACTCAGATGTTCACAATTCTGCACCAACACACCCTCAGATGCTCACAATCACACAAACACACACTCAGATGTTCACAATTCTGCACCAACACACCCTCAGATGCTCACAATCACACAAACACACACTCAGATGTTCACAATTCTGCACCAACACACCCTCAGATGCTCACAATCACACAAACACACACTCAGATGTTCACAATTCTGCACCAACACACCCTCAGATGCTCACAATCACACAAACACACACTCAGATGTTCACAATTCTGCACCAACACA
>VXBQ01001600.1:6543-24390 GCA_013400175.1 Phainopepla nitens | reverse complement strand
ACACTCCCACTCCAATTCCCAACTCCACCATCTCCACCCAAAAAAGCCTCGGCTCCTCCACGGCCCTGCCGTGCCAGCCCAGCTCCCCTCTGGGACCCCCCAGCCCTTCCTCCACCCCCAAACCAAGCCCTGGCAGTGTTCCAGAGCCACCACAGACAACAGCCAACGGCTACATCAACCTGCAGCCTGAGCCTGGTGAGCTGGGAATGTTGGGAAAGGCTTGGGAATGCCAAAGGATGGGTATTTGATTTGTACTTTGAGGAAAAAGCTGGCTGATCCCCCTTGTTCCTGTTGGATTCAGAGCTGGGGGACAGGTGGGGACGTGGCTCTGCAGCCTCTGGAGCTGCCCTCAGGTGCACTTGAAGGTGTCTCACCACCCCTGAGCCCACAGCCCTCCCCAGGGAGCTGGAGAATCCCATTTTTTCCTTGTGCTCTCCCTGCAGGATCAGGATCCAGGCTGTGCTCCTGCCTGCTGGCAGCCACCGCGGGGACCGTGCTGCTGTGGGGACTGCTCTGAGCCCCCCCAGCACCCCACCCTGCACAGCCCTCCCTCCATCCCAGGGGAACAGCGCTGGGCAGCTCCCTGCTGGAAAGCACAAACACAAGGAAGGGAAGAGAATTCATCCACATTTGATGCCAGCACAGGATCTGGTTATTTTTGAAGCCGGGCAGTGAAGGAGGATGGATTTTTCCAGCCCAGAGAATCCTTACTCGTGATTTACTCCCTGTAGTACAACCAGCAGTGGTGCTGACTGCTCTGCCAAGGCAAGAACACCAGGCCCAGCACTTCCAGGGATTTCCTGTCCATCCCATCCCACTGGGATCTGTTCAACAGTGAGAAAACTCAGGGATCTGAGTCACCGGTGGCCCTGCTCCGCAGCTGAGAGATCCCAAAAAATAGTATTTAACTTTTTTTCATGAGCTGCTCTTTGATCAAGGTTTGTTCAAACCACACACAGACTCTCATGGGATGATTACTGGAGATAATTTATGTTGATTACTGTTCAGTGCTATACAATAAAACATCAATCAGCTGGTTTTTCCTAATCCAATGTTCTTTGAGGTGTTTAGTGCTTTGTGAGAAAGCTTTTCCAGCAGAAATCCAAAATCTACAGTGAAGGACAGACCTGTTCCCTCTCTATAAAGCTCCGAGAATGAAGATTTATAAGATATAAAATATATAAATCTCTTTTTCCCTCTCAGGCTCTCCTCCTGAAGGAAAGGGGTATGTCAGGAGCAGGTTTCACTGAGGTTTTTTTCTTTGACAGATATTTTCAATGAGTGGGAAAAAATATGGAAAACCTTGTACAAAGTTCCTTTCCCTCCTCATGAGGAAGCTGAGAACAGTCTCTGCTCCTAAATGTTGGACAGCCAAGCCCAAGGAACAGGAACAGGCAGATCCTGGGATTCTGAACACTTAATTGAGGGGGATTCCTGCAGACAGGATGGTGAGGGCAGCCTCAAGGAAGAGCAGACACTCTTCAGATTGCTTGTGGCATTTTTACTCAGTTCCAGGATTTATTTACAAGCAGCTGGAAAACTTTGCTTCCACCCTGAGGTCTTGGCAGTGTCATGAGGTCAGGCTGTCAGAAATGTCATTTTTAACCTGCAGAACTCCCCCTTAAACCCAGCAGTGAGATGGGGTTTAGCAGTGGTTTGGGACTGAGCTGGGCTTGGGCTGTCCTAAAGGCAAAAATTCTGTGCCAAAGAGTCTGGAATCTTCCCTTCACACACAACTGGGTTTTTTTTTTTTCAAGTGTTTTGAAAGCCAGAAGTACCTAAAAGTGAGTCCTGGGCTGATCCCAGCTGCCTGGAGCTCTGGGCACTCCTCGGGCCAGGTCTCAGAGCAGGTCACAGGCTGGTCCCCCTTGGCTCCTCGTGGGAGGAGGTGGTCAAGACAAGATGGACACCATGAGGGAACTGAGGAGCAGGGCAGGCAGGAGGTGGAATGCCATGGCCATGGTCCCCAGAGGGGCTGAGGATGGTGCTGGAGGACAAAGACGGGATTAGAGCAAAGAAATCAGTGACTGAACCGCTTATCCATGAGGAAAACATCCCTCTGTGTCCCCTCCAGGGATTCTCTTTGCCTGTCCAACCACAGCAAACACCAAGCTGAGTTTGGGGGCTGGAACTGGAGGATCTTCAGGTTTCCTTCAACCGAAACCACTCTGTGATTCTGCCTCTAAGACCAAATCCTACACCCCCAAGGAAGGCCTGGAAGTGTTCACCCAGTCAGGATGTTCCCAGTGGGATTCCAGGATTGCTCCTCACACCGGACCCATAATTTGCCCTGCAGGGCTTCAGGCTCCTCAGCAGAGCTGCCCTGATGCCTTAAGTTTTAGCTTTTCTATTTTTCAGATTCTGTGCTGGTTTAGTGTGCAATTCTGGGCTTCATATGAAGGGTTGGTGAGCTCTCCTGACAGAGTAGGGAGACAAAACAATTCCTTTCTAGCTGGGGACCAAGGACAAATTTGAGGCCCAAGAGTGGAAACAGCAGTGAAGAAAGAGAGAGAACAAGGAGGACGGAGCTTCATAACCTGAAGCTGTAATTGGACAATTAACTCCAATTTGCTGATGGACCAAAACCTATAAAAGTGTGAGGCCTCATGCCTGGGGATCCATTTTGTGCCCATTTGTGGGTCTGACTTGGGTGTAGGCCCAGCAGGGTTCTGCACTGCCCAAGCTGGATCCTTTCAATAAATCCCTTTTATCCTTTTATTCTACATCCTTTCAATAAATCCCTTTTATCCTTTTATTCTACCTAGTCCCTGTTTCCAGGTCAGCCTTTCCAGGCATCAACCCCAGTTTTAATCCTTGCTGCAACCCCAAAAGAAACCATTGAACCCCAACCATCAGGGACCAAGAATACCTGGGAATTTGGGGGTGACAATGTTGATGTAGCCCTCCTGCGTGCCCCCTGTGAGCCCGATGTGGAGTTTGTCCAGCTCTGACTGTTTCTGCACCAGGATCCAGTCCCGGACAGGAGCCCTGTACTGCCACCGGGCCAGATCAGGGAGGTTCATCCCCAGCAGCCCCCGGACTTCTTGGGGTGTCAGCTCCTAGGAAAAAAATTCCAGAGCAGGGATTGGAGTGGTGTTGGTACAGACCTCACATTAGAGATAGAAATGAGAGGAGATGTACTCATGTTATGGAGGGAAAGAAGTCCTTGGTTTATTTTATATCTTAATTTTTATCTTAGTTTTTATATCTTAAAAATAATTTTATATCTTAATTAAATCTTGGTTAATTTTTAAAGTATTATTTTAAATATTGATATATTATATTATATATAATATATAAATATATTAATTATATTTGCAGATATTATATTATATTTATATGTATATAAATATATACTTTATAAATTATTATAATTATATAAAATATAGATTATTGTCCTGTCTGGACATCTGTGGTCTCATGGGCCTGTCCCCTGCCACCACGAGAGCCTGCCCTGAAGAAATTCCTCTGGCTTTGCATCCATCCAAGACTCCAAATTCTATTTTTTAAAGGAATTTCAGGCTCTTTCTGCACTTTAACAGAAGAAATTTGGATTTGATGGAATTTGGATTTGAGGGAATCCCTCCTGATTTCCATCAATGGGCAACACAACCAAACCCAAGCACTCAGCATAACAAAATGCAAAACATAAAGAATTCCAAGGTGCAGCTCACCATCAGAGAGTCTCTCCTCAAAGTCACAAACGTGGTCATGTTCATGTTCACGTTGTCCCTGCTGAGAGCCTTGAGATCTGCAGCAGGAGCCCCCCCTGGCACCAAAGCAAGGAGAATATCAGAGGATGGGAGACCCCAAAGGAGCTGTGCTGGGGCTCTGCCCAAAATGAGGATTTCTCCAAAATCCATTAGGCTGGGGCTGAGAACACAGTGAGGCCCAACTGCAAAATATGTGGATGCTCCTCCTTTCTTTATTGGGAGTTATTTTGTTGGGCATTAAAAATTAGACAGTGGAAAGAAGGGTGGGTGAGAAGAATTTGGAAAAATTCCGGGCTTAACAGGGCATAAAAAAAAAAAACAAAACCAAAATTTTGTGACATGGAAAAGGGCTGTGATAAATCCTGAGTTTGATTTTCCCTGTGGTGGTCTGGAAACAGATTTGGGCAACTTAAAGCAGGCACAGAATCCTTCAAGAATATCTGATGCCATCTACAAGTTGGAAAGACAAACTCTTAACAACTTGACTTTGAAAATTCCCAAATCTTCTATGGATTTTTATACCCATTTAGTTTGTGGCTAAGAATTCACTTTCTCCAAAACATCCTGCTTTTTTACATACCCAGGTAAGGTAAAATCAGCTCATAGTAAGCAGGTAAATGGTGCTGGTCAGAGAAAGCTTTTTTGGCTTTCTGGTATAAGAGGTCCTTCGTCTCCTGTGAGCAGGCTGAAGGATTCAGAGATGCCAATCTGCAGAAAAATAAAGATATAGGGTGAAAAAGTTTTTATTATCTTCAACCTGTTCCATTTTCCCATTTTCTGAGTGTTTTTCTGGGATTCTCTGCACAGCACAGGTGATCCGTAATTCCCAGCTCTATGGAGAGAAGGTGAGAGGAAAAATAACAGCCCAGTTTCCTGCTGAGAATTTGTCCTTCAGATGCTGATGGCTCTGATGGTGCCCAACAAATTTGTGTGTTTGCCAAGCATTAATTAATTAATTTCATTTACCAGCCTTTCACAGGAATTCAACCTGGAAATGCTTAAAAACCACCAGGATATGGCACTCGAGGACGTGGTTTAGCAGTGACCTCAGTGCTGGGTGATGGTCTGAGAGGCTTTTTCCAACCTTAACGACTCAGTAATTCTATGAAATTTAATTTAATTTACTCTTTTGCAGGCACAGACTCAGATTTGCAGTCTGATGGGTTGAAATAAAGAGAGTTTGATTGGAAATCTGAGCCCTGCCTGGCAGGATGGGCACCAGTAAGTTTAGAACTGCGACGCAGAGCAGGTTCTGAACTGCCTCCTAAATTCCCTTTCCCTGAGCACAGAAAAAAGGAAAAGGATGGGAAAGGGCTTTTAGAAGAAGCCAAGGTGACGCCTTAAGTTTTAGCTTTTCAATTTTTCAGATTCTGTGTGGTTCAGTGTGCAGTTCTGGGTTTCATATGAAGGGTTGGTGAGCTCTCTGCTCAGAGTAGGGAGAAAAAACAATTCCTTTCTAGCTTGGGAACAAGGACAAATTTGAGGCCCAAGAGTGTTAACAATAGTGAAGGAAAAGAGGGAAGAACAGGGAGGATGGAGCTTCATAACCTCAAGCTGTAATTGGACAATTAACTCCAATTTGCTGATGGACCAAAACCTATAAAAGTGTGAGGCTTTGTGCCTGGAGATCCATTTTGTGCCCATTTGTGGGTTTGACTTGGGTGTAGGCCCAGCAGGGTTCTGCACTGCCCCAGCTGGATCCTTTCAATAAATCCCTTTTATCCTTTTATTCTACCCAGTCTCTGTTCCCAGGTCAGCCTTTGCAGGCATCAGGAGGGATTTGTGACTCACTTGAGGCTGGGGGGGTCGATGGCCCTCAGCTCGGTGGCATTCAGCAGGCACACGTATCTCGTGCCAATGGCATCCAGGGCTGTGGCATTCAGGGCATTGCCCAGTTCCACGTAGCGTTTAATTGCTGCTGAGGCCTGGAAACATAATTAATTCGATGATTAATCAATCATTAATTATGATTAATGATTCTTTAATTATTATTAATTCAATTAAATTGAATTTAATTGAATCAGGAGGTGTGGTTTCATCCCTGAAGGAAACTCATGCCATAACGAAAAAAATGAAATGGAACCGTTTCAAATCTGCTTGTGTTGAGCATGAATTTTGTGGATTTTGAATTTTGTTAGAGATAGAAATGAGATATTTTGGGTTTTTTTATGCAGAATAGTTAATTTTTTATTGTACACAGTTCATTTTTATATGGGATCAGAAGGCATTGTGTTTGAATTTAATTGGTTAGTAATCTAGTGAAACTTAGTTCATTGGTTGGTAAGGGTTATTGTATATGTTTATTAAACTTTTTTTATATGTTTATATATTTTAATGGATTTTTATGGGATAGACTTCTTGTTTTTATAGGTGTGAATGCTTTTTTCGCAAGAATAGATTGTTGTGCTAGCTGATTTTTATTCTCATGATTTTTAATGGGAATTTAATAGGTTAGCTTAGTCAGAACAGAAAGGCCTGATTTTATAAGGCCTTTCTTTTATAAAGTTTCACTTACATGCAACACGTTTGTTGGGCCACCCAAAATTACGGCACCAAAGATGCTTCAACCACCTCAGAACCCACTCAGTTAATCCCAAACCAGCACCCCAAAACCAGGAATGCAAAGCCAAGCCCCTACCAGGGAATCTGAGAGGTTATTTTTCAGGAAGGCAGCCAACGTGTCAGCTGAGCTCATCTTCCAGGTGGAAATTTTCTTCGGGGTGATGAAGGGAAGGAGAAGGCCCGGGTTGGAGAGCAGATTTTCAGGATAACCATCAGAATACCTCTGTGGAGACACCACTGGTATGGGTACAGAGCGGGGCAGTGGGACTGAGGGAGCTGGGGTTTATTCTGAGGGAAGGATTAAATGATTTTAGTGCTGCTTTCAACTTTCTAATAGGGATTGGAGGGAGGATGGAGTCATGTTCCTTTCAGAGGAACTGAAAGGCTGAGGGCCAACAGGCCAGGAAAACTCTGATTAGACACAGAAATAAGAGAAAAGAAATGAATATTTTCCCAGTAAAGGTGGTCAAACCCTGGGAGAGGAGCTGAGAGACAGTGGAGATCCTAAATTCCCCAGGACAAGGTCCTGAGTGATCCCATCAGTGGAAATTCGAGTCACATCCTTGAAGATCCTAAATTCCCCAGGACGAGGGGATCCCATCAGTAGAAATTCGACATTTTGGGGCTGGTATTACCTCGTCCAGGTAGTCCATCAGTACAGCCAGCTGCGGGATGCTGAAGGGGTAGGTGGAGATCTGGGAGAGGTGATTTTCCAGGGAGACATTTTGGAGGCAGGCACGCAGCTCCTCGGGGGTGTAGTAGGCGGGCATCAGGTCATCGTTCAGAACTGCCTCTGTTATCTTCAGGTCAGCTGGACAACCTGCTGAAGCCGTGGCAAACTCAGGGTTAAATTAAATCCTTTCACTCCAAGCTTCGAATCCCAGAATCATTTTGGAAAAGCCTCCAAAGTTGATCTGTGCCCCATCCCCACCACTGAGTGCCACATCCAAGAGTTCCTTGGACACCTCGAGGGATGGGGGGACTCCAAACCTCCCCGAGAGCCACTCCCAAGGCCTGAGAAGCTCCAGGGTTGGCTGGAATTCCCAGTGGGAATGCCTTTGGATCAGGGGGAGCTTCTGTACCCTCTGCTCGCTTGTGCCTGCGGGGCAGGAGTTCCCCGATGATGGTGGCCAGCTCCTCCCTGGACAGAGGGGAATCCCAGGCAAAGTTCCTCAGCCAGGTCCTTAAAGCCTTCTGCAAGGAAAAGAGATCATCAGGGGGATTTGAGAATGCTGGATGTGCCCCCAGCACCACCCCTGCTCCTCACACACCAGGCTCTGAGCCTGGAGATCCTGAAGCAAAAACAATTCCTTAAAAGTTTGAAGTGTCCCTTTCCCCCAGCCCAGCAGTGACTGGAGCTGCTCACAAAGCACAGGAAGAGTAATTCCTGCTCTCCCCACGGTGACAGGAAGGGGCTAGCAGTGACCTGGATTTGCAGTTACAGCCTGTCAGCTCTGATGCCTTAGGTTTTAGCTTTCCCATTTTCCAGATTCTGCACTGTGTTGGTGTGTGACACTGAACTTCATATAAAGTGTTAGCAGGTGCTCCTCACAGCTCAGTCACACAGAACAATCCATTTCCAGCCCCAGAACCAAGGACATTGTGGCAGCTCCAGGCCCAAAAAGTGCAAACAGAAGGGAATTGAGGAGAGCAATCTGGGAGGATGGGACTGCATCACCTGCAGCTGGAACTGGACGATTAACCCCAATGGAAATGGACCAAAACTTATAAAAGTGTGAAAACTTGTGCCTTGAGGTCCATCTTGGGCAGAGCCATGGCCAGGCTCTTGTACTGCCCAAGGTGAATCCTTTGAAGGCCTTTTAATAAATCCTTGATTTATTCCTTTAAATAAAGGAATTTTTTATTTTATTTATTGGACAAATTTTTTTTGTCCATCCTCTGTTCCAGGGAGCCTCTCAAGGAATCCCCACCATGAACCCTCACTTCTCACAAGCCACCACTCCTCTGGCTCCAGGCTTTTTTGGAAAGGAGGAACTGCTGAAAACAGGCTGGTTCAGCAATCCCCAGCAGATTCCAGGCACACCCCAAGCCCCAGCAGTGCTTCCCAAAGTCCCCAGCCCTGGGGCAAGAGCCCACCTTGGGGATCTGCCGCAGGATGCTGGGATCCAGCACGGGGATCAGCCCGCTGAGCTCGCTCAGGGTGAAGGCTGACCACGCTGCAGGAGGCCTGCAGACAAAAAGGTGTTGCATGTAAGTAAAAGCTTATAAAAGAAAGGCCTTATAAAATATAATTTAAACCTTACTGTTCCAACTAAGCTAAACTATTAGATTCCCATGAGAAAAGCATTATAAAAAATTTAAAAATCAATTTACATAACAATCTATTCTTGTAAGAAAGTAGTTTGCACCTACAAAAATAAAAAGGTTATTTTCTATAAAAATAAGAAATCTATCCCATAAAAATCCATAAAGAAAAATTATAAACTATCTAGAAAGAAAAAACTTTAATTAACGTATACACTAACCATTACCAACCAATCAACTGTGTTTCAATAATTTATTAACCTATTAAACTCAAACACAGTACCTTCTAATGTCATATAAAAATGAGCTATATACAATAAAAATTCAGCTATTCTACATGAAAAAAAACAAGTGTCTCATCTGTCTCATTTTGATCTCTAATGTAAAGCTACAACAAAAATGAGCAAAAATGAGCAGGACTCAGCTCTCAAGGAAGAACAAAACTGAAAAAAACATCATTAAATCCCCCAGGATTACATCCTTATAACGTGTGACGTTAAGGAAACATAGGGTTTAAACCCTGAAATGCCTCCATCATTTCCTGTTGCACAAAACTTCATTGCAGCAGAGCAGGAGAAGTTGTCAGGGCCATGAATCAGGGCAGCTGGGTGGGAAAATGGCCTTGAACCTTAAGAAAAGAATGTATTTGTTCTTTCTGGAGCCCAAAGAATTTCTCTTGCTCACTACGACCCCATTCAGTGCCAAGATCTCGTGACAACTAATACAGGAAGGGAAAATATTTTGCTTAAATCAGGGATTTATCAAACATCTCTCACTGGACAGGCAGAGGCGGAATGTTTCCTGGAAGTCTGTGCCTGACAAACACCTTGAACTCGCCTGTGCTCACCCGGCTAGTCAGAGAAGTTTGATTTATGAAAAATGGAGCAGAGGAAAAGCTTTTATAATCAGCAAGAGAGACACAGAAGCGAGCGCTTACTTTTCAGGAGAATTTCACCCAGGCCTTTCAGCTGAAATAATTTCAATTAAACAACATAAAAGATCCAATGTAAAGCTCAAAAGCAATAAGTTTTTTTGATTTTTGATCAAGCTGCTTGGCTGGAGTTCACTCAGGCCTTAATAGGACTGTGGGTTTAATTAAGGGAACTGTCCAGGAGAAAAGCCCATACCCAAAGGTGGTGTTGCCACTGCTGAGGACATCCCTGATGGCCTCTTCTTGCTCAGGCAGGAAAGATCCACACTGGCTCAAATCCTTCAGCAATCTCCCCCCAGAACTCCTGATGTACTCCCCACCCAGGTCACACACCAGCCGGCCCAGGATCTCAGCGTTTTCCTCATTTATTCGGGTGCCAGGAATTTCCTGCAATAAAGGCAGAGGCATTTACTGGGGTGGAGCATCCCTGGACCCAAATCCCTGCAGGATCCAAATCCCTCTCCTCATACCAGACATGCCAGAGCCTCCAGGAGAAGCTGCTGCCTCTGAGGGGCGTCTCTGGGCAGAACATCCATGTTTGCCTTCCCAATATTGATAAAGAACTGGCTGCAGTTCCCTGTGGCTGCATAGTCTGAGGGGCTGGAAAGACAAACTCCATGAATTTTAGGGAATGAGATCAAGCCTAACACGCCCCATGTCTGATAAAACTTCTTCCATACCTGCACACTCAACTCCACGAGTTGTTCTTCCCCTGTTTTTTTCTATGGCATTAAATTCATTAAAAATTCCTTAAATTTAAAATGTTCTTTAAAAAGCAATTCTCACCTTAAGGAATCTATTGTGTGAGACACAGCTTCAAATTGTTCAGGGTTTGGGTACAGAACCACACTGGGAAGGTGCTGGAACAAGGGAATCCACTTTATTCCCTGTTTTCTCAGGTGTTATAAGGGAAAAGAACATTCAGAGGCCTGGGAATGCTAAAACTTGGCCTTGGACACTGCCTGGGATGGGGCAGCCTCAGTTTCTCTGGGAAACCTGGGCCTCCCCACCCTCACAAGGAAGGATTTATTCCAATGTCTCATACAAATCCACCCTCCTTCAGCTTTCTGCAATCCCATTTTTTATTATTCCCCAGAAGGAGGCCTAAACAACACTGAAATAGAAATAAAATTATTCAGCCTGGTTATAAACTAATCCTTATTTTTCCCATGAAGTAGTAAGGCAACACCATGAAAACCACAGCACAGTTACCTTAAAAACAGCAAGAGGTCTTTGGGATAACTGTCCAAATCCTTGGGAATCCCATGCAGGGTCACCATCTTCAGCAAGCAGCTCAGCTGGAAGGACACCAGAGATTGCATCAGACAGAAAAACCACCATGAAACACAAGGAAAAGATAAAATATTGTAAAGATTTTAGAAGAAAGAGTGAAAAAAAAAAAAAAAGAGGGGGAAAAAGATGGAAATTAGAGGGTTTGGACTTTTTCTCTCCTCAGGGAAATTCTGAGCTGTGGGAGGGACAGCCAGGACATTTGTTCACAGGAAGGGACCCACAGGGATCAGCCAGTGCAGCTCCTGCCCTGACACCCCAAAATCTGCCCCCCATGCCTGGGTCACCCTCTAGGGGAAGAACCTTTCCCTAAAATCCATCCTAACCCCCCTGACACATCCCTCCTCCATTCCCTGAGCCCCAGGGGTTGTTCTGGCTGAACAGTTTCCTTTAGTACCTTCAGGACAACACAAAACCCTCAGCAACGTGGGGATTACCTGGTCCTGACCCAGCCTGACGTTCTTCTTCCTCATGACTTTGGCCAGCTCCTGAAACCTTTCTGCTCCCACAGCGCTGGCAGCTGCACAGGTGAAGCCCTGGAGGACAGACTGGGAGAGCCTGGGAATTCCCAGCAGGAAAATCAGAAGGGAAATGCCTTCAGGAAGGTGCATCCTGAGCAGGACCCTGCTGACCTCACTGTTTTTTCCAGCTAGAAATCTCTGTTTTCATCATTTTCATTTCAGATATTTCAAAAGACACATAAACCCCTCTAAATTAATCCTTGGAATTACCCTCTGGAAGGCTTGGTAATGCATTCCCTGCTTGGAAATCCATTCTCTGCCTGGAAATGCACTCCCTGCTTGGAAATCCATTCCAGAGGCAATCTGGAGCAAGATTCCAAGTGCAGCCTGAGCCAGCAGCATCATTTTAGAAAGAAAATGTGGCCTCTGGGTGTATTTTACAGCTGAGCCCTGGTGAATCTCGTCTGAATCTCGTTCTACGTCTGTGTTTGGGTTCACATTCCATTTCCCACCTGTTTCTGTGGATTCCACAGGATGGATGTGCCATATGCACCACAGGAAACATGGGAATTGCCAGGAAAACAAACAGAAAATGGAAGGAGAGGAGGGAAACCTTTACCTGCTGAAGTCAGGCTCTGCCTTCACCACATCACTGAAAAACATGGCAGCCTGGGAAGGAAAGCCAGAGGTCTTACAGGGAGAAAGGCTCCATTTCCAGGGAGATTTGGGGAATTCGTGGCCCCACAGAGGGCGGGCTGGCAGGGAGGGGAAGGAGGAGCCCACCCTCCCCTTACCTGGTCTCTGGTCCAGGTTTTATTGTTGAGATCCTGCACATTTGGCTTCTCTTCCCCAAAAACAAGCAGGGATTTTGGGATGTAGCTGGCCAGAGCATTGGGAATGAGTTTAACCAGCTCAGTGGGGTGGCCAACCCTGGAGGAAACCTTTAAAAAAATCCAACAGAACAAACCATGGCAATCTCCCCCAGTTGTAGTCCAAATCATGGCAATATCATATCCAGAGAATTGTTTATGTTGGAAAAGACCTCCAGGATCAAGTCTAGCCTTGAATTAATTCTGCTCCATTTATATTCTTTTCCTGAGAACATCAACTGGGAAGTAGTTTCTGGGACCACCCCATAAAACAAATCACTCCTGCCCTTGGCCCCAAGAGGCTGAGCAGGCCAAGGACATCAACACAGAGCCAGTGACAGGATTTGAGTGGCTTGTCCTGCTGCCACCCTGCCTGGCTGTGACAAAAACGCTGGCTGGGTGTGCAGCTATGGCACACCTGGCTCCAGGTAAGCAGTGCTCCCAGTCCGGCTCCTTTGGGAAGCTCGAGGAGATAAAATAAGGTCACCTGTTCCACCAGGGTCCTTTTCAGAGCAGGAGACAGAGAGTCCATGTGCTGGGCAAAGTCTGGCAGCTGGATGGCCTCCAGGACAACTTCTGGGGACAGACTCCTGAGTGTGCTGCTGTTGAGGCCACCCACCAAACTCCCCAGCTCTGCCAGGCTCTGTCCATCCAGGATCTGCAAGAGAATCCCAGAAAAAAACCCAAACAAACAAACAAAACAAAACAAACAGGTTGGAAAAGACCTTTGAGATCCTTGAGTCCCAGCTCCAGGATGCCACCTTGTCCCCAGCCCAGAGCCATGAGTCCCAGCTCCAGGGATGGGCACTCCAAACCTCCCTGGGCACTTCCAATGCCTGAAACCCTTCCCAGGATGAGATCCCTGGATTTGTGGAGCTCTGTACCTGGTAGCCAGAGTGCAGCAGTTTGGTGACAATAGCGCTGGACTGCTCAGCATTCCAGCCACGGACACGCCCCAGGGCAGGGAGAGCTGCTTCCAGCTGCTTCTCAGGGATGCTGCTCTGGATGCTGGACACTGAGAGCCCCAGGGCAGCCTGGCCCAGGGCTCCCAGCACTGCTGGGGAGAAATCCTCCAAGTTCCTCACCAGGGAGGACGCGACCTGCAAAGGCCCCACAGAGACAGAGCAGAGTCAGAGCAGCAATATTGGCTCCCACAGCCCTTGGATGTCTGAAATCCCTGGATTTGTGCCTCAGGTTTTCCTGCTGAAGGCTGTGGATGGATCATTTCCACCACTGAGAACTGTGAGGTGATGAAAAGCCAGCCAGGCACCACAACAAAGACACAAGGTGGCCCAGAGGAGGGTGACAAGAGGGGACACAAGAGCTGGGCCTCACCCCTGCCAGGTTTTGTGCAGCGGAGAGAACTCCCAGGTGCTCACCTGCAGTTCCTGGGATGCCAGGGAGGAGGAATCTCTCCCTCCAGCCATTCCCCTGGTCCAGGGGCAGCTCTTCCCGAGCCTCTGGGCCACAGCCAAAGCCTCCTCTGTGCTCAGGTTTCTCACTGCCCCGGGGCTCAGGTAACAAATAAATCTGTCTGGGAGGCTGCAGGGAGAAAAGGAGAGGCAGCCGGTCAGAGAGGGGCTCCAGAAGACTTTCCCCTCTTTTCCAGGCACCTTTCCCTCATCATTTTAGCTCTGATGATGCCAAAGCTCCAGCTCAGAGAGCTGAAAAACTCTAGAAGCACTGCTGGAGCTGGCACTGCAGGGAAATCACCTCCCAGGAAAAAGAACTTGGGATCTGGCCCTCCTCAAGACCAAGGGCAGTGGGATTATTTGAAAATGGAACACTCCAAACCTCCCTGGGCACTTCCCTTCAAGAGAAAATTAAGGGAACCCCTTCAAGGAAAAATAAAATTAAGGGAATCCTCTCAAGAGGTTTAAATGAAATCCCCACTCAAACTCTTGCTGTGTCACAGTCCCACACTGAGCCATCCCAGGAAATCAGATCCCATCAGATCTATACCTTGAGAGTGGAAAAGCAGGAGCAGAGGTCAGGAGGAGGGTGTAATACAGGGCAGTCTCCCTGAGCAAGGTGAGGTTCCCAACCATCTCCATATTCACCGGATCCCTGGCAAATTTTTGAAGCTGAGAGTGAAAAAAAATAAAAAGAGAAAATGATTCAGATGGATCCTTCAATCCTGACAGTGACACAGGACAGTTTGAATCAACCTTATGGTTTTTCACCTGGGTTTAAAGTTGTACTGAGGTTTATTTTTTTTGTTTTGTTTTCAAGTAAACACTGGGACTTTGATCAAATTTGGGGTTGCTCCTCTCACTGACTCCAGTTTGCTCCCTGTAGAATTCCCTCTGTGAAACCAACTTCTGTGCAAGTTCCTCTTATCACATGATGGGGGCAAATAATTGCAGTGACTGTTCACCTCAAATTAACAGCAGAACCATTCCTCCTGGCAGGAATTCCAGGAATTTCAAGGCCAGAAAAATCGAAGCACTCTGGGATAGTGGGAGGTGTCCCTACCCATGGCAGGGGCTGGAATGGGATGGATGAAATTAAATTAAATTAAAAATCCTTCCAACCTAACCATTCTGGCGTTCTGGTTTTGCTCAAGGCAGGACTGTGACCTCCCAGGGTCTCCACTTACTGTTGATTCATCCCCAAAAAGCTGCAGGTCCTCCACAGTGGCATGTTCCAGAAAGGATCCCAGGTAATTCCGAAACCAGGCCGTGGAATTCAGACTGGGAATGGCCTCACTGTAGCACTTCTGGCTGGATTCTGCAATCAGGCAGGCAGGAAAAACAGACACCATGGAACTACAGCCTGGCACTGGCTCAGGAAATCAGTGGGATTGGGGATTCCTGAGGGTGGAAGAGGCTTCAGCCCATCAGAGAGCTCCCTGGTCACACCTCACACTCAAATCCACGTGGTCGTACCTCAGATTCCCATGGGACAGGACAAAAAGAATCCCAGCCCACCAAATATTCCATCCCTAGCCTCCTTTTTTCCTCCCTCCAAATGCACCAGAAGCTTTTTGCAGGACATTCAATCAGAGCTCCTGCCTGGGTCCCTTTCTGAGCTGGACTCTTCCCTCTCAGAACGAAGCCCTGCACAAGCAGCAAATGCAGTGAATTTAAATCAGCACAATGACTAATTATGAATTAAACCAGCATAATTTAAATCAGCATAGCCCTGACTGTGCTGATTTATAAAAATCCTGGGTTAATAAAGCCTTCGGGCTTTGGAAGTGATTCCCAAATCCACTAATTACTGACATTCCCAGCCTGTTTCCACTGGTGATTCACAAAAACCCTGTGAAGAGTCAGCCCTGTGACAGATCCCAGGAAAATCAGGTCCTTTACCATCCTGGGTGAGGAAATGCTTGATCCCAGTGTAAAGATTCCTCTGCTCTACCACAGGAAGCTGGGAATAGATTCCATCCAGGGCAGCCACTCTGGAAAAGGAAGGGAAAACACCTCAAAAATTGTTGTGGTCAGGGTTGGACTCTCACAAAAACCACAGATATTCTCAATCCCATCCTTTTTTCCAAAGGGATTTCCCCCTACAGGAGCCCCCAGGGTGGCTGGTGGTCCCCAGGGTGTCACTCTGGTGGCACAGAGGGGACACTCCCCACTTACACCAGCTGGAATTCCTCACAGGACACGTCCTTGGCACGGAGGCAGCCAAAGACCTCGGGCTCCACCAGGAATGGCTCCAGCCCCTCGTGGAGCCACTGGAACAGCACTGGGGGGGTCTCAATTCCAGGCACTTGAAGCATCCTCTCCCACACACCATTCATGAAAACCAGGCTCCACTCCAGGGAAAGGGGCACGTGGGAAAACTGGGAGCAGGAGAGGAGCAAAAACTCATGAATTCCAGGGAATTCTGACCAGATATTGACATAAATCCAAGTAAATCTGAATGCCAGGAACTGAATTGGTTGGGATGGGGCTCTTTCCAAAATAAGGTAAAAAGTCAGGGGATTTGAAATAAAGCCTTTTCCTGGAGAGCAAACACAGCAAAAATTCCCTGGATTTGAGGGAATTCCATTGGAGGGAATGCTCACCCTCTGGCTGAACACAGTCAGGGAGGCCAAAAGCTTCCTGGCATCATATTTGGAAAAGAACAGGATGGAATATTCTGGATCCACAGCTGTGGTAGGTTTAGAGGCCAGGCAGGAGTATAAGGATATGAGGAAATCATCCTGAAGGTCCTGGAGCCAAGTTCCCTGGAAAAGAGAAGGGAAATGCAAATGAAGATGATAATGGATGGGTCACATTTAGAGGGGAAATCACCCTCAGGGGCCCATCCACACCTGGGCATTTGGGAAGGGATTCCTCCCTTGATGGGGGTAAAACACTGGCACAGCTTTTAAAAGCTTTATCCAAAAAAAACCAACCACACAAAATTGCCACAATTTGGCCAAAATTTCTGAAAAGTTTGATCTAACTAGAAACTTCTGTGGGGAACTCTTGAATTCCCAAACATTTTTTCAAGGAAACAGCTTACAAACAGTAGAAGACAAAAACAAAACCAAGAAAAAAACAAACACCAAAAATTAATCCGAAAAGTTCCAAAAAACCTCCCCACTGACAAATATTTGCAGAAATGCCATCATTTTGCCAGAAATATTTACTGAAAAACATATATTGCTGTCAATTTAATTGCAATTACTGGCAGCAACTTAAGAGATAATGACAAAAGCAGGGAAGAAAGTAAACCTGGAATAGTCCAGGTGGCATTTTCCACACTGCAACCCCTTTTGATTGCGCTTTTACCCCTTTTAATTGTGTTTTTACCCCTTTTTTATTGATAATGTATAGAAATATTTTAGTCAGTTATCACTTTAAGAATAGGGGTTTTTTTTTAGTATAATTAGGGAGAAGAGCTTCTTTTTGTTATGTTATAGGGATTTCTCTATAAGAAAGAAAAAAATAGGGTTTTTTTGTTTTATTTTTTATGAATAGTAGTTGTTTGAGAATTAGCAACTGTGATTTTTTTTTTTTTTCCACAGCCTTTTTAGAGCTGTGCTTTTGGGCTATGTCAGACTCATGGGGTATTATTTTTAATGATGAGCTGTTTAAAAGTAAAGGTTTTTTTATATGTTTTTAAAATTATTTTTATTTTTTGAATAGATTTTTTTTTCCTATAGAAAGCTAACAAGATCCTTACAGAAGATTACTTCCATCACTAATTCCTTTTATTCCTTACCAAAAATTAAATTATATTAAATATATAATAATAAATATATAATAAATATATAATAAATATATAATAAATATATAAAAGCAGGGGATTGTCCTCACCTGGGCACAGGCGAACTGGCCAAAGGTGAGGCTGCACGGGGACCTCTGGCCTTGGGCCACCTCCAGGAACTGCTCCTGGCTGGCCCTGGAAAACAAGGACAACTCTGGGAAAGCCCAGGATGGGCTGGGAATGGGGGAAAGTGGGAGAGGATGGGCTGGGAATGGGAGAAAGTGGGAGAGGATGGACTGGGAATGGGGGAAACTGAATGGGGAACAAATGGATGAGNGATAAAACTGGATGGGGAGCTGGGAGAGGATGGGCTGAGAACTGGATGGAGGAAACTGGGAGAGGATGGGCTGGGAATGGGGGAAACTGGATGGGGAACAAATGGATGAGGGTAGAAGTGGGGAGCTGGGACAAGACTTGCTGGGAGTTGGGGAAGAACTGGATGGGGGCAAAACTGGAGGAGAGTTGGGGCAGAACTGGATGGGGAAGAACTGGATGGGGGCAGAACTGGTGGGGCACTGGGGCAGAACTGGGGGGGGAGATGAGAGCAG
>VXBQ01001599.1:868532-888738 GCA_013400175.1 Phainopepla nitens | reverse complement strand
CCAGTACCTAAAGGGGCCCTGCAAGATGGCTGGAGAGAGACTTATTACATGGGCCTGCAGTGATAGGACAAGGGGAAGTGGCTTCAAACTGCATAAAAGTAGGTTTAGATTAGATATGAGGAAGGAATTCTTGACTGTGAGGATGGTGAGACACTGGCACAGGTTGCCCAGAGAAGCTGTAGCTGTCCCATACCCATGGAACAGTTTGGATAGGGTTGGATGGAGCTTTGAACAACCTGGTGTAGTGGAAGGTGTCCCTGCCCATGGCAGCAGGGTGAAACTAGATGGAAGATGTCCCTTCCAACCCAAACCACTCCGTGATTCCATGATTCTGCAGCTATCTATAGAAAGGAATCATCTTTGCCGCATAGCATTCTTGTCAGCAGCTTCCCTCAGCACCTGTTGTCAGCAGAGAGGTGGCGTCTCCACGGCCCAGAGACAGTCCTGTCTTGTTGCTGGAGGCTGCAAGCCTAAATGCTTCCTGTCTGCACATCTCACTGAAAGGGGTTTTCCATTCTTCACTCACCCCAACCATTTAGCACAGAGACAAAAAATACGAATAACCTTGAGGTAGTCATATATTGAAGTGATTCCTTACAAAACTATTTTTGCAGATTTGAATTTATAAGGAAGCCATTTACCAGTTTGTGATAAAGGAGGTATTGGCCTGTTGAAAAGAAGCAAATAACCATGGTAAGAAACATTTTGTTCTGCTGTACATTTCTCTCTTCATACATTGCCAGGAGATGGTAATGAGCAGTGAGTCATGAGTAGAATTTCACTGGAATGAAAAATGGCAGAAATAGAAAAGAAAGTCGACCCTATCCTTTCAAGATCTCCCATCCCAATTACTCATTCATTAATTAGGATTTGAATGTAAATTAATGAGATTATTGCAAATTAATGCTGGGAACCAATCCAACAGAGTTGTCCAATAGATGTCACTGATAATGCCAAGGCACATACACTTTTCTCCATATTGTCACTGGAAGCCTCATCTCCATTCATGGCTCCCCAGTATGTGCAGGCTCCTGGAGAGGCATTTAGCATCATGCCTCCAGCAGCTTTGAGGCCTTAAGGCATTGAAAGAATGAGGTACAGCAATATTTAGGTTTATTCCAAATGTAGCAGACACATTTCTAATAGTGCTTGGATATAAGTATCCTGTAGGTGTTCCAGAAGAACCCCAGGCTATCTGGAAGTGTCATCACCTGAAGTTATTCTCATCATTTGTGCTAAGATAGCAGCAAGAGACCAGTGATTCAGGATGTCAGAGACTGTAGGAATAAACAGACAGTCTGTTTTCTTAGCTTTCCTTCCTACAAAAAATAAACTGTACTGGGGTCATTGTATGAAGGTCAGGCTCTGTCTGCAAGGCCTGAGGAGACTGGGAAGCCCTAGTGGACACCTGTTTACTTGTCAAGCCCACAATGTTAGAGCAGATCATCTCGGTTTGGAAATAGGCATCCCAATTTCCAGAGCTCAGGTATTTTCTTGAAAGTGTCACACTGATTCTTAAGAGCCAGTCGCATCTGAATTGATCTTTGGGCCAGCAGGAAAACAGGTTCTTTCCCCTTCCCTCTTAATCTGTTTGTGAAAATCTTTCTATTGCCAGAGAAACTTGACCTTGGTTATCACCTGATTTAAAAGGGACAAACAAAATTTCCAACTGCCTTATACTGCCATATGCATGTATTTTTGTTCAAATACATCACTGACAGGATAGTTAAGTAGCCTCAGTTTTCTGCAACACATCTTCCAAATACACTCATCACCCCACAAGGCATCCTTCTATTTCAAGTGCCTACAAAAGATTCCCAAACTATAGTTTTTAGTGTCAGTTCCCTGACTATCTACATGGCATTTGATTTGGTCTTGTCAGGACTCAGTCCCACAACTCTATCTACTTCATCCAGTCTTTCTAATCTTTTGTACCTCAATGCCCCCACCTAAACTCTGTATTTTTTTCATTCCTCCTCCTTTACCTATGCTTCCATCAACCAGGACCCTGTCCTTTCTCATTCTGCAAGGCAGGCTACAAGTCCTCAGGCCATAGCCTTGTCCTCATCCTGAGCCAGACCACATCTGGCATTTTAGACCAGAAGCATAATTGCAGGCTTCAAAGTGATGTGTGTGAGGCAACTACAGTCACCATGGCAGCTCAGAGCTCTGTCTGTGCTAGTTCACCAGGGTATGGAAGTGCCTGGGTCATGTCTCCTGAAAAGCCCACACGCAGTGAGCTGGGAGAGGTTGTGGCTATTGCTTCCCATGCAAACATTTCATACAGCACTTGAGCAAGGTCTAGAGTGATAGCTGGAAGAGCCACCAGCATGTAGTCTGCATTTCCTTGCCTGCAATGGATATCTGTGTGTGATCTGAGAGGCACCTCTGCTTCTTAACTCTAGGTAGTGAATACTCTGAAGGGGCAGGTTGAGAAATCCTACTCTGCAAATTTAATGAAGCTTTACAGATCCCTAGGGAATTAACAGAATGGTGTGGAGAACCTTGACAGTTTTGTTCCATGTGCTGGGTTCAGCAGGTTTCTGATTGTGAGCAGCTGGTGGGATCAACATCTGGTGGTTGGTCCTTTGAGCAGGGCATAGCCCGACATGTGGCAGATGCAACAGCAGGACTGTGTAACCTACAGGTCACCTCCCACTGGAACTGCCAGGCTATGAGAGCAGGGCTTGATTCCAGTGCCACACTATAACCAGGAATATTCTTCAGCCTTCCTAAATAGGCATCTTTGGATCTTGGATTTCCAGCCAAAATACTGTTTGGAGACACAACTGAGAAAAACTAACAACTGAGAAAAACTAATAACTGAGATATCTCTGAGATAGCAGAGAAAGTCCAGTTATCTTAATTTTGGTCTTTTCATACACTTTACCTGCAGGACTTACATCTTATATTCATGATTTTTGGAACAGTTAAATCTGAAACTTTTGCAGAACTGTTTAGAAATTCACTGAAACTTGGGAAGAGAGACAAGCTGGTTAAATGGCACACTCCAGAAGTCAGCCATTTGTTGTGACATAGGAGATGCAGATGCCTTCAAACTCAAGTTTGAAAGAATCTGCATGTCTTCATCAATGGCTTTACCATTTTGATCCTACATTATCATTATTTTAGTGGTACTAAGGTGATAAAAATTATAAGCATGGCATGATGTGCTGTTTAGTGTGATCCAGACACCCATTAGCTGTTCATTGTTCTAATTCTCAGGTTCAGTGTTTCTAACAGTTTGGTTATAGTCATGGATCATGATAGCATCCACACACTACACAGAAATCAGAATTACAGTAAATTTGAGTTAAACCTTTAACTATACTATTTCAAGTGTTTATAATCAATATGCTTATGTAGTCATTTTTTAATGTGCTCTTATTCTTCTGGCAGCAAGTGCAATTTATTTGCATATAGAGTGAAAGACTATCACTGTCATCTAACATAAAAGCAAATGAATGTTCTCCATCACCATAACAGCCAAGCAGCCAATTTGGCTTGCAGTGGGACGTGGGACTGGGATAGAGCAATACACAGTATAACTCCAAAGAAAACACTTAAATGCATAATGCAAAACAGCCAGCTCTGGGAATGCCGCTCAGAGCCATTCGTATGCGACACAACTACCCTCAGCCTTGCTCTTTCTTGCTGCATGTCTGCAAGCAGATGCAGTCGCTCATCATAACTCAGGTGTAAATCTCACCTGCCTTGAAACAAGTGCAGGAAAAGCAGTAGAGCTTGAGACTTTCTCGGATTTCTAATACAGGAAGGTTTTCCCAGAAAAAGATAACAGAAGCTCAGTGATTTCAGGACCAAATCCCTTGCCAAATATCACATTCCTCCTCTGAACTAAAGGATTGCTACAAGTACTTTGTGGTGGAAAAAATATAGGTACTGAGAAATCTCTCACCTATTCCTAGATTTTTTTCAATCACACTGAAACTCTTTGAAACTAGCTTTGATATTAAAATTCAGTGTAAGGTACAGATCCGATAGAAAGTACAACAGCACCACTGAAGTTTCGTAAAGCAATCGAAGTGAGGTAATATAAAAGTTTTAGATTTACCTAATAAAGGCACCTAAAGAGCACAGTTTAAATAAATAGATAAATGCATGCTATTTTCAGTACAAAATTTCATTCCACTCCTCCCATAAAATTTAGTTTTCATTATAATGTAACAAAATGTTTGTAACACCACCAGCAGCACTTGTGGTTCCTGTGTAACACAAGATCAACACTATTTTCAGACAGCTGGTTTTTTGCTTTGCATTTTGCTTCAGAAGAAATCATTAGCATCCTTCACAGAGGTGCACTCTCTGTGCTGTTATAATGCTGTTATCCAAAACACATTACAGAAGCAAGCTCATCAGCTGAACAATCTTGGTCTCATAATATCTTTGTCAGTATTGGAAAAAATTGTCTGGTTTATTATTGGCTGCTGTTTACCTGGAGTTTTTCTGCAGAAACAAAATAATGCAGCTCTATTGCTATCTCCGTTTCAATAGAAAGTATATTTTCATGGAGATATTAAAGAAAATAATTTATTTTATCTCCATTATCAAGTCTCAGTTGAGGTAAGGACCTCAGTGTACTGGACTGCAACCACAAAATAATATATGTCTCCCATGTACTTTAACTACCTGTCATGTATTTTCCCTCTTGGAATACATATTGAAAAGTAGAAAACGAGGATGCATTCACTATCTCTGTTCTAAAGGGAGATGTTGTTATTTATTTCAAAGGGATAAAAAAGAGTTTGCATCCAAGATATTTGTAGTTTCCTTTGTTACCAATTTATTTAGACATATTTCTGATATTTTAATATTTGTACTAAATTAGATTGGGACCAATTTTTTATGGGAATAAAACACAAAAAAATTCAGTTGAGAAATGCAGAAATGTTTGCTGGGTATGCAGTCTTGTAACAATCAGGATTTGTTATAGAACTCTGGAGAAGGAATGCCCCAGGGCATGGTAACAAGGAAATTTATTCTAAGGATTGGAAACACTAAGGTTGTAGTTCAGATCAAGAAAAGCCAAGCAAACCTAATTTATTTCCTTCTGTACTGCAACAAGTCTGTAAATTTAATATTTTTTTGTGAGGTTTTGTTATTTTGTAAGACCAATGGTTAAAACTGTTTCTCTGGGAAAATGCTCAATCAGGTCCAAAAGAAGGTGAATCTTAAAGACACACATTGGCATATTCAAGGAAAAATTAAGTTTTAAATAGACCCAAGCAGGTTAAATACACACTTGTCCAAGAAAGGATTGTGACTTGCCCTAGCAAGGACCATTGCATGTGTGAGAAAATAAAGTTACATCTGAGAACTCTTGTCAGTCAACTTTGAAGAGAAGGCAATTTGCAAAATAAAACAATCCAAGACATTTCACTAAACAGATTTGAGGAATCATGATATGCTCATAAAATTTTCTTTAAGGGGGCAGAAGAGAAAGGCTTTATCTGTCACAATATATACAGAATATATAGCTGTGATTCCTTCTTATGCCTTGGAAATAATTTCATTTACAAGATATTGAAGATATCGTTATGCTCCCTTCCGGAACAGAAGCTGCTCTTCCTCAGCTCATTTGACTGTTTTTGTGCTATAATTTAGGAATTCCAACACAAATATTTAACCATAAGGAAATGTTGCAAGTAAAATATGATTTGTGTACAAAAATGCTTGAGTTTAAAATAGAAGCAGTCCTCCTTTGACAAGGTTAAATGCAACTTTTAACACTCTAAGGATGCCAGCAGATAAAACACAGAAATAAAAAGCAGAGAGCCAAAAGACACATATGGAGTTAACAATGCTCTTTAAAAACTCAGCAGAGGGGGCTGGCATTCTCACACATGGGAGAGCCTTCAATGAGCCTTGCAGGGAATGGGTCTATAGCTCAGGCTTCTAGAATGGGAAACAGTAGCTGCTTTGCCCTGCTGTCTTGGTTTTGCCTGTGACAGAGTTAATTTTTTTCCTAGTAGCTGGTACAGTGTTGTGTTTTAGATGTAGTATGAGAATAATGTTGTTAACACACTTGGATGCTAAGCAGTGCTTACTTAAGTCAAGGACTTTTCAGTTTTCCATGCTCTGCCAACAAACAGGTGCACATGAAGCTATGAGGGAACATGGCCAGGATGGATGACCTGGACAGGCCAAAGGGATATTCTATACCACAGAACCTCCAGATCAGTATATAAACCAAGAGGAATTGGCTGGGAAGGGTGCTCACTGTAAAGGGATGGGCCGAGCATCAGTCAGTGGGTGGTGAGCAGTTGGATTGTGCATCACTTGTGTAACACTCTTGGCTTTTATTATTCTCTTTTCTTATCTGCTTTTTCATTGCTGTTGTTATTAGAATTATTGTTATTATATTTTACTTCACTTCAATTATTAGACTGCTCTTATCTCAACTAATGGATTTTACCTTCTTTTGATTCTCATTCCATCCCACCAGGATAAGCAAGGAGAGATGTGGATCATTGTATTTGGGCCAGAACTCCCCAGGCTGTACTCTGACCTCTGTTCTTCACCTCTCAAGTTATTTGCATCTCAACAGGACATGGTTTAGCATTCAGTTGGCTGACTTAGTCTGAAGTCTTAACACAGTTGCAAGAAACTGTTGACACCTTTTGATCTCTAAAGTCTTCTTTGTAATTACAGCTAAGTTGTCTCCTTTCCACGCTGGAGGAATGCAAGCGTATCTGTAACTTTGAATTGCAAAGGAAGAAGATGGATAGGGGCTGCAAGGAACTGGCAGTGGAACTAATCTTTTCCACAATGCAACAGGCTCTGATTTTTGTGAGAGGCACACTCGTGGTAATTTCCTCTGTGAATCACACTGCCCCGCTGGCAACCACACCAGGGAAAATCAGGAAACTGTTCCTGAATCTGACCTGCTTATGCTTGTGCACCCACACAGCAACCCATTTACACCCACCATTTGCACTGGTGGATGTAAACCACGTCCAGTTAGAGCGAACTGGGATGCTCACTGAAGAGCAAGCTCTCTCCCAGACAACGTGTACATCAAAACAGTGTCTGGGCTGCTTCAGTTACTTGGACACTGAACATCAAGATGCCATCTGGCAAGAGGCTGCCCAGGGGTGCAGCCCTGTCCCTGTGCAGAGCAGCAGGGGCTGCAGGCAGCCTGGGGCAGGGTGTGTGCTCACAGGGATCACCCCTGCGCACCGGGACAGAGTCAGCCATCCTGCCCAGACTGGAAACCTCTTCCACTTGAATTCAGGTGTCTTATAGTGTCATATACCATCTACAGAAGCATGTGGTGTTTTATATTAACTATGTATGCAGGCACATAAATGCATGTGCATAAAGCAGCTCTTTAGCTTTCCTACAGAGATAATTCTTTCTCTGTAAAGAATAAGCAGAAAACTTGGGGTAGTTCTGTTTTCTCTTATGCTACATTAAAACATTCCTATTCAGATGGAATTTTAGTGTGAATCACAAGATGATGTTGATGCACCAGAATGTAAATGCAGAATTCCCTTTTGACCTTAATGGTATTTATGAAAGAAATCAAGAGAACTTGTTCAAATTTAAAATGTGGTAATGTGTTACCTTCTAGCTAGTTTTAAAAATTTTATTTTATTTCCGCAAAAGGAAAAGAAAAAGCAGTCTGAAGTCTACATTAAAAAAAATCAAAAGATCCACCACCCTGGAGGAGATTTTCACATAAAATTTCTCTTTATTATAAAGGCAACAGTTTTCTGCACAGATTTTGTTGTTGTTGTTATGGAATTAATAATTAATCTCTATTTTACTGAGAGTATTCTGAGCTTACATGCACTTTCTATTATACAAGATATACTACTGTGATAATGGCTGGAAGTGATATGCAGAAACACAGAGAACTTGTTTGGGAAGAGACTGAAGAGAAAGAACACATATGACTCATACAAAAATGTATTGAGCATTGTATTTCTACAAAAGATAACTGTCTACAAGCCTGAGAAGCACAAGCTGCTGTGATCTCATGTTCTCTTTCACAGAGCCCCCATGCTGGCTTTGCAACTGGCTGGTGTGGAAGAAAGCAAATGTCACCCTAGTTTTCAAAAAGAGCAAGAAGGAGGACCCAGGAAACTACTGGTCAGTCAGCCTCACCTCAATCCCTTCAAAGGTTATAGAGTGCCTCAGTCTGGAGGCCAAGTCTACCCACAGGAATGACATCAAGGTAAACAGGAATAGTCACCATGGATTCACTCAAGGTAAATCATGCTTGACCAGCCTGATGACCTTCAACAATGAAACAACAACCTGAATGGATGAGTAGAGAGCAATGAGTATTGTCTACCTCAACTTCAGCAAGGCTTTTGACAGCATCTGTCAAAATATCCTTATAGGCAAACTCAGGAAATGTGGACTGGATGAGTGGACAGTGAGGTGGATTGAGAACTGGCTGAACAGCAGGTGCCAGGCCTAGTGAGGCCACATCTGGAGTGTTCTGTTGAGTTTTGGCCTCCTTATTACAAAAGAGACATAGAGCTCCTGGAGTGGGTCAAGCAGAGGTCTACAAAGACGATTAAGGGACTGGACCATCTCTCTTATGAGGACAGGATGAAGGAACTGGGACTGTTCAGCCTCAAGAAGAGATGACTGAGAGGGGATCTTGTCAATGTCTATCACTGTCTGAAGGGAGAGTGTCAAGAGGATGAATCCAGGCTCTTCTTGGTGATGTCAAGCAATAGGACAAGAGGCAGTCAGCAGAAACTGATGCACATAGAGTTCCACCTGAATATCAAGAAGAACTTCTTTACTGTGTGGGTGACACACACTGGAACAGGTTGCCCAGAGAGGCTGTGGAGTCTCCCTTGCTGGGGATACTCAAGAACTGTCTGGATCCCATTCTGTGCAATGTGCTCTGGGATGACCCTGCTTCAGCAGGGAGATTGGACCATGTGACTCACTGTGGTCCCTTCCAACTTTGCCCATTCTGTGATTTTGTGACTTCATTGAAGTCTCATTGGCTGAGAGTGCTTCAGTTTACCTAGAGAGAAGTAATGGGCTTCAGTGCAGGTTGTAAGGAGATTATCAAAACTAAAACTGGATTTTTTATTTCACAGTGACCATGACAGTTACCCAAGCTATCAAAACTAAAACCACATGCATGGTAGCTCCCCTTTACTACTATCCTTTGTGTAATGATTATTGCCAAAAAAAAAAGGACAGAAAATACCATTATGTGCTAATCCTGCCAATTGTGGTACAATATGGTTATGTGCTTATCAACCAATGTTGGCACATCACTAATTTTGCATGAGTGAGCAATTCTGGCAAGTTATCATATAAAAATTTATTTAGGCTTATGAATTCTTGCAGTAATACTATTATGATACAGTAAGTTTCTTTTTCTGAATCACTGTTCAAGATACAACTGATGATATGTATGTTAGGAAACAACAGGAAAAGATGAGTGTTGAAGACAGCAATATGAGCCCCTAGTTTGGATGAATTTTAATCACCAGGACTTTTTTTTTAAAAATTACTATTTAATCAGAAATTGACAGTCAAGTGCTTGACTCCAGATCCAAAATACAGCTATGGGTAATTGATGGAAATGCACTGATTTTCAAGAGCAAAGCACACAATTTTGCTGAAGCTAAAAGGTGGCTGAAGCCAAGTGGAAGAATTTTCTAAAAATCAGGTTTGCTTTCCTTGGCAGCTTCAGAAGCAGTTGGAAGAAAGTTCTAACCCATTAGTTTCTAATGGCTGTGTTTTGCAGAATAACAACATCAAGGGGGCTTAAATGGCTATGAATTTCCTACATCAAGATCTTTACAACTCTAAAATTACAGGCAATGTTTTTAAATCATTAATATTTAATAAAACCTAGCATATCAACCTTTTTCATGAAATCAGTAGTTCCAAAACTTCTTTTTCACCAAGAACCGCAGTTTTTGCTGAAACCTTATTATGAAACAAATAAGGGCATTGTGATATTATGATAATAGTCTAAAATTATAATAATCTGAATTATTACTGAATTAATGTCTTTATAATTCCTGGATGCTTTTTCCACTTCAACCTTCTGTTGCCCCATCTTAAAATCTCAACCATTTTCCCCTGTGTGGTAGCTGCTATCCCCCACAAACCACTTCTCGCCATGTCTTAAGCATCTAATTTCTTTACCAGGAGAGGCAGAGACTTGTTGCCTGTTTCCATTCTTGGGAGGAGTTCTGGTCATTTGCAAGTCTGTGCTCAGGGAAGAGACCCTGCCTTGAGACAAGCCCTTCCAGGTAGAAGTATCACATAAAAATTCTGGGGCATGATCACTGCTCTGCTTGGGTGAGCCCCTTGCACACTCACAGAGAGGGACAGCAAGCTCAGCATACTGGAGTGCTAAAAACGAATTTCAGTCCCTTGTTAAAAAAATGCCTGGATGTGGATTCTCACTGGATGGCTTTAGGACATTGAATAAAACAATAATTGTATGTGTGAGCTACAATCCCGTGACACAAAATCCCTTGTGAGGAGCATATGAGAACAACACGGGAAACTTAACAGTGTTATCACTGTTTTCCTTAAAAATGCTAGTTTACACTCAGGGCATGGCTGGGTTTCACTGAAAGCACTAAGAGATCAAATTTTCCTGAGAAACCTATCTCACAGAACTTCATCCTTGAAAACCTGCTACATTAGTGGAGCTGCCAACAGGGTCGGAGAGATGCCTGCTTATCAGCACTTTTAAATGCTTCCTATGCAGTTTTTGCAAGCCCTTCCAACCAGCTTTGAATTTCTGGCTTCATCAGATTTAATGGAACACCAAGGCTGTGTTTGTGGTGTCAACACTTTTCTTTGGTCTGTTCTTGAGCTGCAGACTCTCTCTCTCTGCTATCACCACAGGGAACTCTTTCGCCCTGACTTTCAGGCCCGCATCTCCCCCTAGGTGCTTCTGAGAGGTCTGCCCAGCAGAGTTATTTTGAGCACTGTCAAGGGAAGTATCTCACAGTGCTCCTCACCAACATACACCCTTTATTGTTAAATAAACAATGCATAAATATAGACAATACATTTGCAGATTTTTGTTAATCACGGGTCCTTTTGGAACTGTAAATTCCTGTAGTTCAGTTAAGTCCTTTTGTAAAATTGCAAATGGAGATATAACGAAATCCGTGGAGGAAATATATTTTTGGTTTGGGATAGCAAAAGCACAGGCACAAAAGACCAAGGACAAGAGCATAGATGTGATCATGATTCCTAATTTTTCACTCAGGATGGATTTGTGATGGCTGCAGCTTCTAAACCTGGGCTGAGCAGTCCCCAAAACTTCCCCATCATGTTCATTGCCAGTCCCACACTGTGCTGGGCAGAAAAGGCACCAAGCAGCAGGAGAATGACTTTACTCTTGTCTTCAGGGAGACCAGAGTCAGTTTTCCTGAAGCTGGTGATAAATTTTGGACTAGCCATAGGGTACCATGACTGCCCCGCATCCTCGGAGGCTGAGGGATTGTGCCAGCCATGGGCAGCAAGCCCTTGGCACCTCCCTGCTTCAGGCAGGGCTTTAGGAAAGAACTCAAGTGGAGGGTAAAGGAGTGTGAAAACACAGGACAAAAGAAACTGCCCTGCACCACAGTGAGAACTGTTTTCAGTGGCTAAGCTGAAAAACAATTGGCAGCAACTAGCATTAAGTTATGGCATGCTAATTATTTACTCTCATTACTTGAATGTATTTGAGGTGCACAGATCACTCTCAAAAGGGGCTCCAGCTCCCTAGAAATAATTAAATAATTATTTTTCCAAAAGGCCAGCATGTTTATGTCAGCTGTTTGGTGGAAGATCATGATTCTTGCTTTATTGCTTTAAATCTGTTAAAAAGCATCTTTTCTATTGGGTTTCTTAGGTTGTTACACACAATAGTTGAAAGACCATGACCCAAAAAAGCCAGAGGTTAATTTGATTTTCAGACATGTCAGCTGGAGTAAGCAGAAGGTCGTGCAGATTGCCTATTGTTGTGTCATTGTGTTTGCTTAGGACATTTCCCGTGGCTGCCTTGGCCACGGAAGCAGAGATATTCAGACAGTCCTGTTTGAACTTTTTCCCCATCAGCTCATTCCAGAGCTGAACTGATTTCCCCCAATGCAACCTTTTCAGTGCTCAGTGCTTGTTTGTTTGTTTTTTTCTTTTTGAGAGTATCTGAAGAAGCCTGGTTTCTGTGATCTTGGAAGATCCTTCATGTTAGCCTGAGTGCTGCATTACAGCACAACTGAAATGGGTCCAGTTCTCAACCAGTGAAGCTCCTTGGTGTTGCTATACTCAGATGGTCATTTCTGGCACATTGTTAATGCTCTCACATGTCTGTCCCTTGACTGGCAGCACTGTAGTACTGAATTAAGTCCTGGATTTTCATCACTAATCAGTTTAAATTGGGAGGAATGAAGGAGATATAACAGTTACATTCTTGTGCCTTTAGGAAGAAGCATGAAGAGAATTATTCTATCATTATTATTACTACTACTGCTACTACTACTACTACTACTTTTTTTAAATCTCACTCTGCAGGAAGTTTTCAAAAGACATAGTTTCTAGTCCATTAAAAACGAAGTAAAAACCAATGGCAAATCAGTCTTAAAACCCCTCCATAAATAAAACATGGAGAGGAAGAATTCATTTAAATAAAACTGTCATGAGCATTAATAAAAGAGACCACTTAAGTTATAAAACAAGAGCAGGGGAGAAAGAGAGCCATGTACTTATCTAGGCTAAAGTGCTTTAGGTCCTGCACTACTGACACAGGGTTTTGCAGAAAAAGAAGCCAATACAAGATATCTTTGAAGGATGCTGCAGAAGAATGGATAAAATTTGTAGTATCTTGTTTCATAACTAAACCAGAAGAGCTTTTTTTTTAACTCTAACACAACTCAATAAATATTTATATACTCACTTTTACCTCTTCATCAAACTTTTGGAAGTGCAAACAAATTCTAAATCCTTGCTGCTGCTGCTGCTGCTGCTGTTGTTGTTGTTGTTGTCTATTGACAAGGTTCCATATATTAGTTGTACCACTCTGAATGACAGTATATTAATATCAGAATGTCATGTATTTGGGAAAGCAGGTAATCAGACTGACTGTAGAGGGCCACAGATATCTCATGACCAATGCTGGAAAGAACACAAAAAGTAGTGAGAAAAACAGTTTCCATATTCCTGCTTACAGAAGATGTGCAGAAATTGAAGAGCTAAATGCAAAAGTAATATCATTTCTTTAACTTTCTCTGCCATCATTCACTATAGATGCAACTGTGATTTATGAAAACATCTGGTAAACTCAGCCTGAAGTCTAGGACCCTGGAGTTTTGACAACTTGCTCAAATATCCTACTTCCTTCCTTGGCAAAACTCTCTGAGAATGAGTACCACATAAGGCACCTGGGATTTCATATGTCCAAACTGATATTCAAACCTTCAAGTTCTGCCAGAACTGTTCATTTAATTAATAAAAACTATATTTTAAAAAGCAGTGCCTAACTCTAAGCATGATAGTTAAGGCTTGACCATGCTGCCAACAAGACTGTGGCTGATATGCATTTGAAAGCCAGTGCCTGGCTGGCCTGAACTGCAGGAAAGCTTGTGCAACAGAAGCCACAGTCCAAATGTAGGGAGAGAATCTTTATTCATGTTCACCATCTGCTCCTAAGCCATCATCAGCAGACAAGAAGCCCTTCATCCACCCATCCTGATTAATCTTGAAAGATCCCCATGTAAGGAGTGTCTGCAGTGAAGGCAGCTGGCAGTTTACTCAAAAATTCCCCTCTATGTGGTACATACAAATCATTTCCCTGCGTGTTTAACCCATGTTTAACCCAGGCACCAGTCAAGACTACCTTGTATTCTGAAACATGCTCCTAATTGATCTGAAATGTTGAGGTAGTTGAATCACGTGTCTGTACTCAGTCAAGCTTTTAGTACTGTTCCTCACCCCTAAAAACACTTATTTGTCCTTTTACCAGCTTATTTTCCTGTTGCCTCTGCATTGAAATCTATTTGATTACTTTCAGCTTTTTTTTGCTGAGATTGTCAGCAAAAGTGTTGCCACTGCTGACATTTTGAAGCATCCCACAACATGATCCGGACAAGATGTTCCTTCACAAGAGCCAGGGCAAAGGACCCCCAGAGAGGATATAATCATCTTGCTCCACCTCCCCTAAGAAAAGCTGCCAACAGAAGCACATAAACAAACTAATCCCTATTCCATCCCATTATTAGCAGATTTAGCTACAGGCATTCAAAAGGAACAGATAATGGAAACTAAGAAGAGACTTCTTATTTCTTACTTTCTTAGAGTAAGAAGCAAAATCATAATGACGATGTTTATTATGAAATTATAAAATTATTTTCAGGATATCTGCAGATAGATTCTTGTAGAAAAAGTAATTCTGTAGCCTTTGGGAAATGTGACACTTGCAGGGTTATGGGCAGCTTATGTTTAAGTATTTATTTTTATTTATATAGATTGCAAGAAGTGTTATAATTTTGTGACATCTTTTGCTCTGATTGCAAGTTAATTAAGATCCCTCCTCAGAGCCTTTTTTATGCCTAGGTATGTAAATGAAGGCTTCTTTCATGCAGCTCATAATGTTGCATCTGTTAGTCCTCCGCTATGAGAAGGGATATGAACCCACTTTTCTGGCATGCATATTTTCCCCACTCAGCTGGACAACATATTTTTGAGTAAAGACAGGGCTGCAACAGGCCTTCTCTTCGTATCGTTTCCGAAATATTTCTGGGAAGGTGCAGAAAAAATGAGTGTGCAAAAGCAGGAGAGGGAGGCTTTGTTGGGAAATAGGACACCAGGGCCTCAGCCCCTGGTTTGTTAAAGCCATCCTGATCCAGTACAACAGTTGTGCTCTGAAAATACCTTCTCAGTTGAGTCCTGCTGATGAGAGAATTTCTAGGTTTTGAATCCCTGAAAGTATAGGGTTTTAGCCATTCAGCATGACCAAGAACAAAGGTAATTCTCCACATGTGTGGAGATAGGAGGGTGGCAGACAGCTGCTGTTCCTGCCTGCAATCCCAGGTCTCCTGATGTGTCCATGTTGCACAAAACCCACATGTACAACTAGTTTCACACTAGTCTAAAAGAAACTTTGTGTATTTGCTTGCCCTTCCCATGTCCCCAGCCCAGTGCTTCAGCTGGTCTCTGATACATGGCAATACTCAGAGGACAGCCAGCAGATGAAGAGCACCAGGCCATAAAAGCTAAATCCAGCTACAGTCCCTGAAGCCTGACAAAGCAAAAATACTTTTGGGTTTTGGTCACCTTGTGGTTAGGACGGCAGTAGAAAAAGAACATTTTACACTAAATTTCATATATGAAGGCTTGTCCCTGATAACACTCTGTGTGTTTGGATAGCAGCCTTCATTTGGGCTACCATGCTCATGCTCTGTGGGGGACTGGATTGGACCACAAAGCCTTGGGACCATCACACTAACTATGTTCTGATGGAGATGCTTTCTCTGAGCTTCAGTTGCAGAAGTCTCTCAATAGGAAATCCATGTATGAAATTAATATTGACTAGAGGATGGTGCAGTAGATACCAGAAACAGCACTTCAAGTATTGCTAACATTTATTTATTTTTAAGCTTAATTGGTGCTTCTGCATGCAAACTGGCAAGAACACCAACAGTTTCCATCTCATCAGCTCTGATAAGCCTAGAAGGGCTGGGGGTTGCTGCAGGCAGACAGATTGGGTATTGTGGGAAGTAGGATTGATGTCTTAATAAGAGGCATTTTGTCCTCCACATCACTATGATGCTTCAGGCACTGTGCTTCTGAAGGGCCTTTCTCTAGAGATAAAGAGCTTCCTCATGCTAATGAAAGGTTGCACAGTCCTTTTGAAAAGGTAAGAATAACTTCATTGATCACCACATGACGTGGTAATCTTCCTGAGTAGAATCATATGCAAAAATAAGGCTTTCAGTGTTTTTTGTATAGGGAATTAACAGAAAAGTGCAATGAATTCTTCTGCCAAAGCTTTTTTCCCCTGCATATACAGTTTCATCCCATAATGCCAGGCACCTATTCTGGCATGCCCTCTGAATTCATTTAGCAGCTCAGTTCACACCTGTGGATATTGACTACATCTGTGATAACAAAACCCAGAAGTTCAAACCTGCAGAAATGGTGCATTCATCTCACATCAGACCTACTTCTTCTCTCACCAAAGTCTTTGGAAGCTTTTATTGCCTTTATTCAGAGCATGAAAAGTGCAGGGAAAAAACTTCAAGTAAGCAAGGAGCATTAGGTATAAACAAGGTACAAGCTAGCGAGAGTTACCCTGTTGACATAAATTCTACATTCCCATGAGGCAGAGCCCCAAGCATTTCCATATTATGCAAAAGCAACAAACAGGGCCTGCACCAGAAATATTTTTTATTATCAGAAAAAATTTAAACACATTGAATAAATGTACTTTCACTGGATACACTTCCAGCTACTGACATATACTTTCTGCTCAAGCACTCACAAGCTAGAACCAGAATCTTTACAGCCAAGTGGATATTTCATTTTGCAGGCTCTTTCTTTATTTAAAGTGAATTTTCTTATAGTTCTCTAAAAAAGTAGCCACAAAGGCAAAAATAAGGCACAAGGAAATGGAATGGAGCTGGATCAAGGTAAGGTCAGACTGGACATTAGGAAAAGTTCTCACTGAGTGTATTTGGTCACTGCAACAGGCTCTCCAGGGAACTGCTCGTAGAATCAACCCTGTCAGAGGTCAAGGAGCATCTGAACAATGCTCTAAGTCAAATGGTTTAGCTTTAGGTAGTACTGTAAGGAGCAGGGAATTGGACTCCTTGATCCTTATTGTTCCTTTCCCATGTGAGATATTCTATGGTTCTATATAAAAAATAATACTACAGAGATGTTATAACAGCCCTAAGAATTTTTTTCTGACTGTAAGTATTTGTCTCCTTTCCTCCTGGTTGTGTGGAATAAGTTGATAGCTGGAGGGTAGGATTACAACTCAGAGGGATCTCAGCAGCATGCAGGAATGAGCTGTCAGGAGAACATGTGCAAAGTCCTGCAGCTGGGATGGGGAAAACCTATGCAGAGGGCTGACAGTCAAGAAGGTATCTTCATGGGAAAAGGCCTGAGGGTCCTGGCAGGCAATAAAGTGAGTATCAGTCACCAACATGCCTGTGTAGTGACGAAGGTTAAACATATACTGGGGTGTACTAGCAATAGTAGCAATGGGAAGTGATCACATCCCTCTGAATGGCACTTGTGAAAGTATTGTCCAGTTTGGGGCTCCCCAGCTGACCTACTGGAGTGAGTCCGGCAGTGGGCCATCAAGGTTCTGCAATAAGATGCTGAGATAAATGGATTTGTTCAGCTTTTAGAAGGCAGGGCTAAGGTGAAGAAACCTTACTTCTGCCTTCAATTACCCAATAAGAGGGTGCAGAGAGGAAAGAATCTCAGAAGTATTCTCAAAGGTGAAGGGTGGTAAGAGGCAACAGATATAAACTGCAACAACAGAAATCCCAAACAGATGGCAAGGGAAAAAATTAATGAATGAGTGGTTGAATATTGGAACTGGTGCCCAGAGAGGCTGTGGTATCTCCATTCTTGAAAATCCATCCTTGGAAATACTGAAAACTTGACTGGACAAGTTTCTGGAGAATATAACGTAACTTAAAAGTCAGCCCTGCTTTGAAAAGGAGCTGGAGGACATGACCTTCATCTCCAATCAGAATTATTTTATGCATGAAAGTTTAGAGTGTTCTTTGTGTAAATCTGTTTTCATTATGATTAAAATTATTGGATTTTTTGAATGCTGAATATGATGCATGGCAAGGTGGCATAATTCAGATGCTTCAAAGAGTTCATATGAATATGTTCCTGGCCCACATGTAGCTTCACTCCCCAGCATGGTTACCCATTTAGAGAGAAAAATAGATTTACTCCAATGTCACAAATAAGTTAACTTAAAAAAAAAAATCAACAAACGCCAAACTGTCATCTTTCCTCTTCATTAACCATGGGATTGCTGAAGGACAGAGAGTTGATTTTCAAACATTTGCATAGAGAATTCAGCCTCAAAATTTTATTGGAACTCAATATCCAAACCTTTAAAGGTCTACTTGCCACCAAGAACAAGGTCTGGCTTGGACCAGGTGGACCACAGGCTGGGAGATATGGGGAACTTGCTGAGCCCCTGCAGGGACTGAGTATTACTTCCTGTGAGAAGTGAGGCTTCGCTTCTGACTCAAAAGTGAATGTGACCCTCTTTCCCAGAGAACTGAAATCAAGGCATCTCTATTTTTCAGTATGAAGAGCCCATATCTCTCCTGTTGTACTGTTGAATCCTTACAGCACTCTTGTACCAAAGGTAAGCATCAGAGAATTTCAAACAGTGCACAGATCTGTTCTGACTGGTGAGCTGCTAAGCTGTCTCCCCATATGTCTCATCTGGGCTTTTCTTTGTCATTCAGCAGAGATAATAATTTAAACTTGAACCTATCCTTTCACACTTTTCCCTCATGTTTTGTGCGGAATAGTGACTGCCATATGGGGCTGGAGAACAAACACTCCATTCTCTCTGAGTTTCAGTCAATGATATTTTTCAACATCTTTGAGTCCAACAAACTGCAAAGTCTAGTATGTTGGCACAGCTTCTCCAGAAGTACAATTCATAACCTGTGACAGATACAGGGATAGAGGTCAATTTCCGCTCGCTCACGTCCCTGTTCTCACTCCTGTCTTCTCTGGGGGGCAGGTCCTATGAGCATTAGTAGGGGAAAAGTGTGCTGGAGTACCTGTTAGATGAAAAAATAGAGGCCATCCAGCAGATAAAAGATAGTATAAAGAGATCATCTTGGGTGGAAGAAACTGTGAATAAACTGAGAGAGGCTAACTGTTCCCCAAAATACTTATAATATCAACCCCGGAAAAGACTAAACAAGAGACAGGAAAAATAAACACCTTGTCCTAAAGGAAGTGTACCTGCAATGCTTAATGTGGAGTAGATGTATTTCCATTTCTGCTTCAGAAGGCACTTAACATGCTCTTAGCATCCCTGTTTTCTAAAATACTTTTGGCTCTCTAGACTTTATTAGTAGACAGCTTTATCATAAAAACTGGTGAGTGTCACAACAGTTTTACGTTTCTTATGTCTGTACATAAGGAACCTGAAGCAAACATAGGCATTGTTTGACCTCAGTTCTCAGTATGCTATTTAATAATCAGAAATTGAACAAGCTCACAGGATTCATTCTTCGAACCTCTGTAACTATGTGTTCAGTGTTATGCCAACTGGTTTCTAGTATAAGCCAGCAAGATGATGGCAAATTATGTCCACTATATGTATGCCATGGATGATGACTAACCAGCTCTCTCCTGCTAAGTTCCACTATTGCACTAGCCTCAAGGTTTGCCGTACCTACCTGCTCCATTTTGCAGGTCACTGCCTTCCAGTGAGACTTACAGCTCTCAGGAGGGCTGCAGAATCACAGGGCTCAGACAGAGCCTTGCTTCAGAGGACAGAATAGACTTCCGATATGCTCCTGCTCCATTCCTACATTTTCCTAAAGCTTGGTGAATGTGCTTGAAAATGTGCTTTTCCTAAAGCACATTTGTGTGACCATCACATAGGAGAGTTTTGGTGTTTTTTTTTTTTTTAAATTGTGAAAGAGTATGACATGGACAAAATTACACAACAGGAGAAGAAGGGGTTAAAATATCTATGTCCGCAAATTTGAAGATTTTTGGCCCTGTCCCTTCAGTTTTGCTCCATGACAGCAGCCTGAACGCCCGGCGATGCGCGGAGGAGCCCGAGGGCTGCCACTCCGGCAGCGCTGACCGGCGGACGGGCAAGTCCCCGGCCTGCCCCGGCAGGCAGGGGGAACCCACGGCAGGCCGGCAGCAGGGCTCGCTTTCGGCCACTGTCCCAGGTTCTTTTCTCTAACAAATGGCTTCATTGGCGTGTTTGAGCAGGAGAAGGCAAGTAAACCCTCCAAGCGGGCGTCTTGTCCCTCAGGGGGCTCTGCCGGGGCTGGGACGGCGCTGGCTCGGCCCAGGGGCAGCAGGGACAGCGCACTGCGGGCGGCGATCTCCAGCTCCCGGTAACGAAACCCCCAGCGACTCCGAGGGCACTGCCTCCCGGGCAGCTCATCCCCGAGGCGGCCGCGGGTCCCGGCCGCATCGCTGCGGGCAGCCGGGGGCGGCCCCGCGGGCCCAGGCTCCGCCC
>VXBQ01001599.1:796332-868001 GCA_013400175.1 Phainopepla nitens | reverse complement strand
GGTGGGAGCGGCATCCCCGGCGCCGTGTGTCCGGCCCTGGCCGTAGCTCTGTACCTGGGTGGCTCCGTCCTGGGAGCCCGAGGATGCAGGCGGTCAGCTGCCCTTGAAAGTCCCCGCGGGAGTGGCCGGTACCCGGATCGGCGAAGGATGGCCAGGGGCAGCACCGGCCTCCCCTACCCGTAGTGACGGCTCCGGGGGCGCAGGGGCCAAGGATAGGCTACCCGCCGGTGAACAGCAGTCTCGGTCCTTGACCCTGGAATAAGATGGGCTTTTGGTAGGAAACCCGGTTTGGTTTGTGCGTGTGTAAATACTTCCCGCTGCCAAGGACTGGTGAAATGCGTGGGGTTTGGAACACCTTCCTGTGGACCTGACAGCCATTGTGCTCGCTGGTGGTGACTGGTCACATATCTCTCAAAGCGCTTTCCAATTTGTGGAGGACCACAGGCTCCAAACTGAAAGAAAAAATCCATTGGCTAGCCCCCAAACTGGGCTTTCCAAATGGTTTGTTGCCCTGACTCACTCATATAATGGTATTTACTTTAGAGGGTGTCGGATCAGGACCTGGTTGTAGCCTTGCCAGCCAGGCGAAAGGCAGTGTTCCTTTGGATGCATCCAGCTGGCAGTGGGAGTAGCTGCAGAGACAAGGCACGTCCTTGCACCTGATGCCTTTATCGTTAGGCACATTGTTTTCCTTGAGGATTCTGGGTGTGGGATTTGGTATTTGCTTTCTTTCTGTTACTACTTCTAAGTCTTGAGCATGTCTGGCCATCCACGTTGCTACCAACTCAGAGATTACTGAAGTTACAAAATAAGCCCTTCCAGACTACAAGTTGTTTTGTATAGTCTCTTCAGACATACACGAATTCCCAAAAAAACTATTGCAAAAACTACAGTGAGGGCTTCACATTGTTAATAAGTAATCACTAGCTTTATTTAAAAGGTTGTTACATCATTGGGGATGCTGAAATGGGAGATTTAAAGAGATTTTAATGAGAGATTTAAAGATTTTTAAATTGGATTGTTCTGCTCAGATTAATAAAGAATTGAATAGGTTACTGAGCAAATTCCCCATGAACTGTAAGTTTAAATATTTAAAAGTAAGCTCTAATTTTTCTGCCACTGTAATAGTCCCTCAAAAAGCACTTCTTTACCGAAATAAGTACCTGCTGCTATTTTCAGCTTAGGTGAAGTTCTGTGGCTTTCAGCAAGAAAGTATAATTGCAAGTTGGTCACCAAGAGGAAGGGCGATTCTCTGGCTCCCAGGTGTGTCCATCCCATGAGCTTCACCTGCAACTGCTGGGGCAGAAAAATGTGGGTGCTGGGAAGTGAAGGTTTCATTGACCCTCTTAATGAAACCTGATGAGAGAGAGTGTTTGGAGATAAAGTTAATGGCTCCGGTGGTCATGAAAGCAGAACATGCCAGGATTGTTTTCATATTCTTTTTGCTCTTCCCTCTTGAGCTTTGAGCAGCTTGGTTAATTGGGAGGCATAAAAAAGTCACTAGCTTTTTCAGTTCCTGTTGTTATCTATGTGAAAAGAAGTTGCCCTTTTACTTTGTCTCTGGTAGCTTGTTGTTGTTGGTTGGTTGTTTTTGTTTGGTTGGTTTCGGTTTTTTGTCTCATCCCCTTCCCTTGCAGGTACTGGCTCTAGTGCTGATGGAGCACATCTAAGGGGAAGGTGGTACTTGTGAGAGAGAACTAGTGAATGTGCTACTACCTTCTTCCCAGAAGTATGTATATGATGTTCCAAAATTGGGGTTCATTGTAACCAGAAGATCTCAAAAATGCTTGCTGCAGAGAAGCTGAGAGAAGAGCAGCACCACCAAAATTGCATTGTTTTCCAAAGGCAAAGCATTAAAGAATAAAGAAACAGATGAAAATATGGGCAAACTCAGATTTTGCCAAATATGACTTTTTATTTTTGTTGTACTCATACTGAGCCATTACCAGGCTTTCTGAAAATAAGTGCAAGACTTGCTGGGAGGTATGTGTTGAAACTATGTTTTTCTTTTGAAACAGTTTTGAGTTACATAGAGAAAAGAAATGGAAAAAGTACTAAGAAGATGAAATTATGATTTTACATATTCTGAAGTTTGTTGGCTTGATAAAAAGCAGGGAATAAAGTATTTTCACGCGATTATTTAGCATTCTGTTAATGTCTATATTAAGGAAATTATCAGAACAATGTTTGCCTTTTGTTACAATACAAGTGAGCGCTTACAACAATGTTAGGAGGAAGTTTGGTATCCTCACAAGCAGCTTGTGATGTAACACAAAGGTCAGCTATTTAACTCACATTTTGCTAGTTGGCTTTGGTATGAAGACATTAGAGAAGACATGCCATACCTGCAGTGCCAAGGTGCAGCTTCCCTGAGCTATTGCCTTTTCTGTGTTTACATGTTTTAGCAAATCAGCAAAAGTGATTTCAGTGTTTTTTTGGTTGGACACTGGGATTTTTACTTCCTGAAGCTAATGAGAGGTTGATTGTAGACTTAGAAGGTGGGGATTTGGCTCAGAAGGTGTAAGGAGAGTGTGTGCCACCTGTACTGTGTCTGCCCTGATGTTGTGAGCCATTGCACAGCAGGGTTTGAGTCAGTGGATTTATGGTCCACACCCAGCACCAGCATCTGTTTCACTATCTTTAGGGAGAAATTCTGGCTCTGAGAATAGGTCACCTGGAGGCTGAGTTTCAGGAAAGCATTTGTAGTGTTCATGTTCTTTAGCTGTAAAATGCGTCAGTTTACAGATGATGCTAGAGTTCCGTGATGTCGTCATGTTGGTGTTTCATCCAAGCTGGAGAAGGCATTTTGGGGTTAGACCTGGTTCCCATGCCAGACTGAAGCAGTTTGTAGCTACAAAATATGATTTTTTTTTTTAGAGGATTCCTCTTGTTTCTTTGATTCCTGAGGATTAGTATTTTGTACTAAACAACGTATTGACTAAGTAGCTCACCCTGTTGACTATTTATTTTCCCTAGCACCTGTGTGGTATGGGCCTGTTCATCTGACTTATTCCCCTGGAACAAGCATTTCTCCTCCACTCCACTTTCTTCCTCCTCTTGTACTGTACATTTTTTGTAATGGGTATTTTTGCAATATTGCTCATTCATGTCATATGTTTTAACTTATTTTTAAAATTACCTACTTAGCTCTGTGATATTATGTAGTAAAATCTAAATTAGCCTTTATTTTTTATTATTAACTTTCTCTCTTTTAATGGTGTGAAGATTACGAAAAACATGTAGGCAGGCAAATGAAGTCTTCAGAAACATACTTGGTGCTGGGATAAAACATCATTTCTTCCTGACATTTTAGTAGGAATCCCGTGGGGACTCAGCTCTCCTTAGTCAGTAAGCACCCTAAAAGTTGTCTTCTGAAATGGCTGTCCTGCTGTCTCTTCCTTGCATGGGAGCCCTGAGACCTTGAATTTCATTTCACCTCATACAGGATGGCAAAAGGCCATGTTTCAAAGAGATATTCTTATACCATAGACACTTGTCTAATGTTCATCAAACTCCATAGAAGCAAAATTAAAATTGTATCCCACATCCAGTAAGCTTTTTAATTGCTTTTAAAGGTATCATTTTATTTAGAAATAAACTTCATTTTTAATCGAGGGCATCCTTAACATAGTTTTCTGCATGTGGTTGGCTGGCATGCATCAGGAATGATCCTGGGAGAGGGTAGTCTGTTAACAAATGTTCTTTTAAGTCTGCCTTTAATCCAGAGGAGTAAGGAGATTTGCTGTTCTCTGAAAAGTTAAGTGATTTATTTGAATAAGGGAGGGAGGGATCCTGCCTTACACGTTTATTTACTCTTTGCCCTCCCTCTCATCTGCAAGCAGCTGCACACCCAAGGCCACTGGGATCTCGTCTAGAGCTTTCCCTGTCTGAGCCACAAACTGGTTTTTGAGCTTCTGCTTGGATTGCCCTGTTACTGGGAGGGGAGTTTCTTCTTTGGTCCCTTCCTGTGCTGTTTTCAGTGTGTTGTGACCTCTTCCCTGCAGCACTGCTGATAAGCAGCCCCACTGTGTTCAACTCGGAAAGTAACTGGCAAAGTAAAGGCAGAGCAGAGAGTATGTAACATGAAATGACCCAGATGATATTCACTGCATCTAAACTCTACCCAGAACATTATTTTTCACCTTTTCCTCTTTTGCTTTATCTTCTTCCCTCTGTGAAGGCAGAGGGATGAACAGGGTGGAGCAGAGCTTTCCTCTCTTAGTTGAATTCCCTCGACTACATATGGCATGATAAAATGAATGTTAAATTTCCAAACGAGAAAGAACTGGCCTGTTGCTCATGCTGAGAAACTGCAACTGAGTAGCATTTTGTGGTAGAAAAACAAGCTTAGTCATTTGCCATCCATTTTGAATGTATATTCCTGCGGTCCAGAATCCAGTACTATAATTGCTGTTCTAAGCTGTATGAATCCTGGGGATGGGACCATAGCTGGTTGCTTCTGTGTCACATGTGTTCCTCCCTTCACTCTTGCCTTTCTGCTGTCTCTTTGGAGAACTTCAGAAGGTACTATCAAATACATTTAAGGGAAGGGGAAAAGATTCAATTGTATGTTTTCTGTGTCCTCATGCAAGAGATGATTTTGCCTGCCTTTTTAATTTATTTTTTTGAAAAATTCTAAATGATGCTTCAGATACCTTTGCAGTTCCAAGTTATAATAGGTTTCCAGAAACTTGACTTTACTGGTATGTGTGTTTCTTGGCTTAATAAGTCAATTTATTATCCCAGCAGCACCTTTTGTTTGATGAGACAAAGTCCGGGCTGTTTTTCCATGATGTTACATTTCAGAGATACTGTGGTTTCTCTGTTCTGCAGGTCTGCAGTAGAAATTAAATTTTCTATGTGGTGTTGGTGGCTACTGACCCATAATGAATGCAGACTTGTAGGTGAAGTATGATGACAGTGTCCTTCTACAGCATTATTATACTGGCAAGTTGTTACAGTTCAAAATAAAGAAGGGGGCAGTTTATGGATTTTTCTTGCTTCTCAAAGTACTGGATTTTTTGTAAGGCTGATGATATTGCATCATGTTTTCTCATGCTATGTTACTTAGCTTGTAGCAAATGAATGCACGTGAGAATTAACTGGAGGCTTTTGTTGAAATATTTTCCAGCATTTCTCTGTGATCATAAATACTTTGGTAATTTAAGATAACACAGAAGTATTCTTCTTTCATGTTCTGTCTAGACCAGATTATTTATTCAAATGCTAAGCATTTTAATAATGTTATGAAGCAGGTGAAAGCTTAACATGTCTGTGAGTTGAGGTAAGGCAAAACACAGAAACTGCTTGTCCTGAGTTGAATATTTTGACGTGGGAGGATAGCATAGGGCTTGCAACTATTGATTGCTTATTCTAATCCCCATTGTTTCTTATTAATGGAAGATAACACCACAGTCCTGCTCCTGTGAATTGGAAGTGATAGTCTTTCTACTCCTCACCTGGGAGCATGACTCATTCCCCATCGGTAAACACATTTCTTGTGTGTGTTCTGTTTGGTACAAATTTCAGGCGGATGAGACTCGTGGGGAAAGGAATACTTTTTTTTATCTTCTCTTTGGTTGTCAGATTATGTACACAGAAATAATGAATTACTTTCCTTTTTAAGCTTTTCAAAAAATTGTTTGCAATTCTCTTTGTCTAGATGAAAATATTTTCTTTTATTTATTTTGTAGTTCAGAACATAAGACTGAGTAGGACTCGATGAATGAACTAAAACTTAAGTCCCATACGTGTAGCTAGAGACAACTGAACAGTCTTCCTGTATATGAATTATTCTTCTCTGCATATTATAACATTAACTTTAATGTATATTGCCTGGCTCTTGTTTAAACTTGGGTTCATATAAAACAGCCTACAGAAACCTCATGATAATTTTAAGAGCTTCAGAAATCCCTTTCCTTGTGTAAGACCTTATGCTATAACATCTAATATTTATGTAATGCCTCTAATCTGCCAAGTGCATTAAAAATAATAATTTCAGAATAACCTTGGAGAAAATTGTACATGTGTAAATGTACTGGTTCTTCCAAGTGAAAAAAATGCAGCAGTGAGGATAAGTTTTGGCAAGAGATTTGATATGAGTGTGGAGAATTAATCTCAAGTTTTAGGTTCTGTGTTTTGATGACACAGTTATTTTTCCTGCTGTTGTGTACTTGGTTTTTCCTATGTGGCATCTGATTTCTTAGGACTTACAGGGATAAAGGGAGAAAAATAGAGGATAAAAAAGGTAAGTCGTGCTCAGGTATTTTTAATACTAAGCTGCACAAACGTGATTCCTAATGGGACAAGTATGAAATTCATTCCTTGAAACTGTCTCATATTGCTAGTCCTTTAGAGGCTTAAAGACTAGTGCTGTCTCACACGTTTCTGAAAGGCTTGCTTGAGCATGGTCCTAGCTTCTGACACCAGAGCATGACGATGTCTTCCCAGGTAGCTGTCCTTTGGACCCTTCTGCCTTGGCACAGGTGGCAGCCAGCAGATGTTACCTGCAAACACTCCAGCTTTGTTCATTTGTCTCTGTTGCAGCTGCATCACTTGGGAGAGGTGTCAGTGGGAATGCCTTGGCACAGTTATCATCACGGTATAGAGTAAACTGGCAGGGCTGTGCCCCTCAGGGTGGACTGCTTTGAGTCTGTGAATGTGATCAAATGGAACATGCTCACTTTGACCTTGAAAGGAGGCGGTGCTGCAAAGCACAGGCCATTCCTGTGATGGGATCTGTGTGCCACTTGAGAAAGAAATATGGTTTGTGGATTTAAGGAGGGGTTAAGTCAGCTTTGTGAGCTGAATCCCAAATAAGACTTGGAGTGGGAGAGTGCTGTTACTGAGTGCAGGGAGATAATTTAGGCAGAGCAGACATAGCTGCTTTGCTGTGGCATGAGGCTGGAGTAGGTGCTATATCTGTGATGGAGCAGCATTTGCAAGGAAGATAGAGGCTCCTGAACTACATTTAACTTGGATCTTTATCCACTTCCCCTTGGATTTCTGTTCTGATTCAGCCTGCTAAAATGCATGGGGTCCTATTGGACAGCAGCACCTTCATATTAACTGTGCCTTTTGTTGTCTCAAATGATTTTTTTTCTTCCTTCTTGTTAAACAGGAAGGTGATTTCTAAGAACTGATTCCCATTTGGGCAGTCACATTTATTTGGTAGGGTATGTTTGGGATGTCCAGCTGTAATGCATGTATTATCCAGAGTGGTTTCCTGATCAGAGCTCAGGAGTAGGTCGCAGTTTCAGGTGTTCGGGGCGCACAACAGTGAGCGGAGCTGGTGAGAGAACTCCCAGCTTGTGTTGAGCTGCTCTGCCTCTCAAATCCACCTGCCATGGGGTGGAAGTGTTAGTGCATGGTAATCACAGAGGGTCCAGCAAATAGGAGGTGACCAGCTGGTCCACTGAAGCCTTTTGGCTTCTTCACCTCTATCTCCCTCATCCAGCAGCACACTTGCTGTCTAGTAGATGATGCCAGTCGTACTTGGGGTTATAAGTGTCATGGTTGCTAAGTGGTTGATGCTGCATGAGCTGTTCAGTAGGTGAAGCTCATAAAATGGCTGGAGGCAGGTGTGATTCCTCCTCCCAATACTGAATGTAAGGCAAGTGTTTGTATGAAGAGTTTAACATTCTCCACATAAATACTGCACACAGTGTTTTGTTGGGGGAAGCAGTGTTAGGGTAAAGCCAGCCAAAAGGATGTCTGTGGTTCTTGATCACAGCATGGTTTAATTGCTGGAGTCTGAGCGGGGGAAGGACAAAAATAACACCAAGCTGAAGCAGTCAGCATTAGCAAGTGCAGTAGATAGTGCAGGATGCCAAAATATGGACCCTGTACATAACTTAGCAAGCCCACAGATTTAAGAAAGAAACTCAGATAAGAGGTTTTAGGGGGCTGTGGCCAGCAGGCAACTTTCTGGCATGAAGCAGAGTCGCAAATCTAGAGCTTTGCTTATTGTTTGAGGTCTGTATTCAACACAGTGAGGCTTAAGGGAGAGAGAATCTGCTGACGGAGTCTAGAGCTGCTTGAGGCAGAGGGATATGGGCAGTGCTGTGTCCAAGAGACCCTCTGGCTTGATAGAACTGAAAATCTTGTGTGGCCCAAATGGGGACCTACATGCACCATCTCCAAGACAAGCAGGAATTGAATGGGTCTGGTCCTCCAAGATGATGTCAGTCTCTCCCTCCTCTGGTATGGGGAGATCTGTCTGTCCATTGCTCTCACTTGTCATAATGCCAGCTTGTTTTCAACTCTGTGAACGATGTCAGACCCTATAGGCTCTGCACTTTTCCCTCTTATGAAAGCAGGTCTGAGGACCAGGTGGTGACTATGGCTTAAAGGTGAATAACCATTTCTAATATATTTTTTTTTTCCCATCCCTCTTTCTTCTTTCTAAAGTGCTACCCTAAGGTGTAGTCAATCTTGACTGTTTTGATGCTGTTCAGGCTCTTTTGCAGGCAACAATAATGACACTGAAACTGTGATTTGAGACAGCCAGCTTTGCCTGACTTAAGGGAGAAGGGGCGGAGGGGGGAAGAGTAGAAGACTATGTGCCATTGCCTTTATGCTTTCCATGGTGGAATTCTGCTGCAATAAGGGGAGAAATACACTGAGCTTTGATTGCATCTGATATCCTGCATACCACTGCTCCAGAAATCCTGCAGCAAAATCTCCTTGGACTGGCATTAGAGGTCTGTGAGATTGTCCCTTTATAGGCATAGCTCTGTTTCCAAAATCTTTGCAGTTAATTTCTTCTTTTATTTCATCTGCTGGTCCCATATCTAAGTGCCTTTTGTGCTGTCCTGTCTGTGTGTCTACTCCGTTGCATAAAGGTACAGACAAGAGGTGAGTTCTTTCCTCCTCTCTGCTCCCTACTGTGAGCCCTTCTGGATTTCCCTGGTTTATTTCTCTGTCCTTCGTGTCCTGTTATGATAATTTTTGCTTTCCAAACTCCCTGCAAGGAGCAAAAAAGATCCAGCCAAGTTCTGCAGTAGATCACTTTTTTTTTTTTCCTGCCAACATTGATTCATTCAGGCCAAGTATGATTTTTTCTATCTTTAGGTATGTGTTAGAGACCTCGTCAGAAACAGATGATGCGTAGTGCATGTTTGTAATGCTGTAAAATACCTGTCAGTCATAACTAACAATCTGGTCCTTGGTGGAGTTTTACATTGGAGGTGGGACTGAGGACACATCTCCAGCTCTTATAACTTGAGCAGTGCTCCATTTTGTGCAGAAGTCTCGTGAAGAGACTTCTGCACAAAGAAGTTGCAAAGAAAAATAAGTTACCTTGCTGTTCATCAGAGATCCCTGTATTTGGCAGGTCATCACGTTTGAAACAGTTTGAGTGAAAAGTGGGTTTGGGCAACATTCCCCCCCCAAGTGCCTTATTATTATTATTATTATTACTATTTTCTTCTCCCCTTCTCTCTTGAGGGAAGCTTTCATTTTATTGTTGGTTGTGGACTTTTTTCTTTCAGATTCATTATCTCTGCTGCCTGTATGGGGAGGAGAGGGCAAGAAGCTGTGAAACTTAATAATGGTCAGCAACCTTTTTCTTTCTGCTTGGGAAGAGCATTCCTTAAATTGATTCAGGCTCAACCATTGTAAATGAGAGCATGCAGCAGGTTCAGGGTTGCACTGAGTGATCAGTTTCGAAGGCAAGGACCCCCGTGTTGGACTCCTATCCCTGCCTTGCTGACCAGGCTCATGACCCTGCTGAACAGTTCTGCTCCTGCCCCGGAGTGAAAGGGTTGCACCTCCCTTGCTCCGGTGGCCGTGGCAGGGAGCTTAGTGCCTTATTATTTGTCCCACTGCATCCCTCCCACTGTTAATTCCATAGCTCCAAGTCTGTGCAAGTGCCTTGGCAGACTGGGTGAGGGTCTTGGGATTTTTATTTGTTCAGCAGCACATGATGCTTTGCAGAAGCCTGTGCTGTAAAGCTAGGGTCCTTAAATTGCGCGTCGTGTGTTTTAAAACCTCATTTTGAAGAAAGTGCATTTTCTTCTGAATTTGTATTAAAAATCTTTGTTTCATGAATGAATGCTAAAGTTTGGAATTGAAACTAGATTTACCTGAACTAGTTTTTTTCTCTTTGCTAGCCTTATTTGTAGACTTCTTGATTGAGAAAGATTAAATCCTTGAAAATAAATGGGGAAAAAAGAAAACTTCTAATTTCCTGAGTTCAAGCTTGCAATGTTTATCCTTTAGAAAGTTTAGAAGTTGTACAGTGAAACCTGCATTGTATTTGTGGTGCCATTGGGGGTGGAGTATAGATTTAGATTTTGGTATTTGGGAATGGAAAGTAATAATCATAAAGCTAAGCTGAGTGATTATTGCTGCTTATTTCATGACAAAGGTCAAAGTTTTATGTATGTTTGTTTTGATATGAGTGACTTACATTTTAAAAATGTAAACAGAAAATTTTCTCCCGTCCTTTGTCTTCCCCTTTGAACAAAAAAGAGTTGTTTTTCAGCTATTTTCATGAGTAATTTGAAGATTAGAATGTAGACATACATGCTCTCAACCATAATGCAGGAATCGATAAGGCATAAAAATGCACACTGATCTCTTCAAACAAACGTACGTCAGCATCAGTCTTGGGGGCAATTCCCTCTCCCTTACCTTGTCACTCATCTCATTAATCACATCTCCAGACCGGGGCTTTCAGTTCATTTCGTTGTTCTTCTCAATAAACTTTAAGATCAGTGTCTCCACAGCCCTTACAAAATCTAGATGGCAACTTCTTCAATCCATGGCTCCCTCTGGGGTACTTCTCAATGTCATTTTAAGGTCTTTCTATCCCTTTCTGGTAGTGCAAAGCCAGGAATTACAGTCCACTTAGTTCCTTTGGCAACCTCTCCAGAGTAATCCTTGAAAATCCTAGGTCTGTGGATGGTAATTCTATTAGCTGTTCAGCAAGCTGAGTCTGGAAGAATGCAGCTGGTGTGTGGGAATGTGGGAAGTTCCCCATCTCTGCCTGTAATCCTGCTTTTAGAGGGGAAAAAAGTTATAGGCTAATGTGATTAGCTGTAATTCCATTCTTGCTTGGTTTTAGAAAAGTGTCTGATTCCTAAATCACAAGCTAGTTCTATGAAGTACTATTGTAGAGGGGAGAAGGAACTATTTTGGTAACTCAGCTCATCTGTCTTTGAAAAAGCCCTGGAATCAAGAGAAGAAGAAACTCTCATAGCCAGCAGTAAGTTTCCAGTTCTTACTGCACAGCATAATTTAGAAATCTGAAACCAAAAAACATGTAAATGGAAACAGAGAATGAGCCTAATCCTTTCAGGTGTATGTGTATAAACATGGGCATGGAGCAGCCTAATGTGTGCATGGTTCTTCAGGGCTTTGCAGCCCAGAGGTTTGCACGGGGATTGTGTGACAGCTGCTGCCGGGACTGGTGGCGTGGCTGATTCAACACAGACCAGGGATAGAGCTGTCTCTAATAAAAGCTGCGGCTTCTACCTGAAGGCAGTGACCTGGAGATCTTTCTTCCGCCTTGAGGCACACCTTTTTAGTGCTCAGGGAATGAGAGGACGGAGTTCTGTGGGAGTGCCAGTGTGAGCTGTTAGAAATGCTGTTGTGGGCCGGGGAGGGGCAGAGGCAGAAGCCCCCAGGACGAGAGTGGAGCACACCATGGCCTGTGCCAGTGTCAGCATGGACAGCACGCTGCTGTGGGGACAGAGGGTGGCGTCCTGTCCTCTCGTGTGAAAGGCCAAATGCAACCTGAGCAGATTAGTTGTCCTCAAAGGTTCCATGCTCCCTCTGGCCATCGTTTGGGGAGAAGGAGGTGTTGCTCTCACCAGCTCAGCCTGTGTTCTGTTTCCATGGGAAAAGAAGGCGGCAGGAAAATACCTTGCTTATGTCTTGTCTGTTTGTTGGAGAATTCAAAATAAGTGTGCCTAGTCTTGGAGACAAATACTGCCTCTGTACTGAAGAGTTCTGGCAAGGATGAGGTCAAAGGACTTAACTTGTTGCTTTTTTTTGTTCAAGCAGCAAATTTGAGATTCTTCAGTTTAGAGAAATTGTGTGAATTGAGGCTTTTCCTTGACTTCCTGTCAGGTTCTCCCTCTTCTTGTGTCCTTTTTTGCCGATGTGGCAACAGTGACACTGGGGCAGGGAGGTCCTGGTAGCAGCTGCCCCCAGAATCCCATGGAAGAGAAGGAGTGTGCAGGCACTTCTGGAAGGGTGCCTGGCCAAGCTGTAACACAGCTGCTTGGTTCCGTTGCTAAAGGATTGCAAGGTGGAAGCAAATTCACTGAAACAGAGTATTATTCACTTCTGTCTCCTGTGTTGAGTTGCCTCAAGTGCTGATCCCATTGAAATAGTTCGAATGGTTGGGAGAGATGATGCTGTAGCAATAAAATGTTGCAATATTGCTGCTATAAATTTATAGGCTTAGTCAAGCTGGTGTTTTGAGAGGCTGTTTGGAACTGCCTTGTTGACAAGTGAAAACTCTCACTTTGTTTGAATGTGGTGTGAGGTACACTGCCTCTCTTGCACTTACAGTCCTGATGGTTTGGTATGTGGTTAAACTGCTGTGCTCTCTCACAGCTTTCTCTAAGGCCAGAAAACCGCTTTCAGTTATCAAATAACTGGGTACATTTCACCCAACAGCAACAACAAAAAAATCCTCAAAGCTTCTCCCACTATTAAATAAAGGGGGAATTTCTGTTCTTTTCCCTTTGAAATTGCTTCATACTCCCTGGAGAACATGAAACCACTAGAAGAGTAGATTGAATTCAATCTTGGAGAAACATAGTGGTGTTTGGCAAGGATAATTTGAAGTAGTGTTACACAAGTACCTGTTTTGAAAATACAGTTACCCCTCTAGTATTGTTTTGGAAAGCACACGTACAATCACAGTATTATGTGATAGTGGAAAATGGGTTGCCTCTGGAAAGTCTACATTTAAAACACGTTAAGACTGTGTTCACCCTTAATTATGGGCAGAGCTAAAGAGGAATAATGACTGGAAAAAACCAAGTAGGGAACATAGAGGAGTTGAAAGAGGGGAACAAAAATGAAGCCTAAAAAGCCAGGAGAGAGCATACTGAAGGTAGGCTATATTTTTGTGTTGGGAGAGAGGTTTAACAGGAGTAGAAGTCCCTATAACAGAAAATGAAAGGCTGTAAACAGCGATAAAGATAATGCTTCCCTGCATAACTTAGAGTATATAGGCAGAATTCATTGCATCAGGGCGTACCAAAGAAGTCTGTTAAAGATGAAGTTCAGGGTCTCCTGTTTCAGGAAGCCCCAAGACCCTGGATTTAAAAGTATTTAAAGTTAAGGACAGGTTTCTTGAAAACTTAAAATCTTCCCCTACTCCTCTTTTTTCTTTGAAATAGAGAACTTTTTCATGCTTGCTGGATGACAAGGGTCTGCTGGGCATTAAGGAGATTGCTCTGCCATGGTTGGGTTCATCCCTGAATTAACTTTTTACTTTTCCCACTCCCACCTGTGCAGCAGAAAGCAGTGCAATTAGTAGGGCACAAACTGAGCTGCTGAGAAAATTTTTCCGAAGTTGTTTATTTTGTTGTTTGGAATGATAAGCCAGAGTGCTGTAGTTTCACTCTGGTCAGCAATTAAACACCAGCAGATGTTCAGTTACTCCCCCACAGTGGGACTGGGAAGAGAGTCATAAGGGTAAAAGTGAGAAAACTCATGGGTTGAGATAAAGACAGTTTAACAAAGAGAGCAAAAGCTGCACATGCAAGCAAAGCAAAACAAGAAATTCATTCACCACTTCCCAAGGGCAGGCAGGGGTTCAGCCATCTCCAGGAGAGCAGGGCCCCATCACACATAATGATGGTTTGGAAAGATGAATGCCATCACTCCATAAGTCCCTCCAGTCCTTCTTCTCACACCCAACTTTTATTGCCAGCATGATGCCTTTGATCAGTTGGACTCAGCTGTCTTGGCTTTGCCCCCTCCCAATTCCTTGTGCACCCCCAACCCATTCACTTGTGGGATGGGGTGAGAAAGCAAAAAGGTTTCTTTGATGCTGTGTGAGCCCTACCCTGCCATAATAAAACCATCTCTATATTTCTGACCCTGTTTGCAGCATAGATCCAAAACAGAGCCCCACTCAAGCTGCTATGAAGAAATTTAACTCTATCCCAGCCAAAACCAGTACACAGAGGAAATACCAAAAGGTAGGAGAGGGCCCTTCTATGGAGACTGCAATAGAAAACAAAAGTGGCAGCGCAAACTGCCAAGAAGTGATATGTAGTTTTTCTGCATGGGGAGAAATTTCTTTTAAAAAAAGGAAAATGCTCTCTTAGTTGTGGGCAGTATTTTCATTTTAGGAGTGTATATTTAAAGATTGCAAAAGGCAAATTTTTTTTTGTTCAAAGATGAATGTGCTTATTTTATGGTAATCCAATGTAAGAACTTTTTCCCAAAAAGAATTGAGGAAGGCTATCTCACCGAGAGGAAAAATAATTACTGCTGGCTATTGGCATAATGTAGCATCTTAGTCTTTCAGTTATTGTGTGATATCTGAACTCATATGTTGGAAATAAAAAGGCAGGAAAATATATCCAGATACTTTTCTTCCTCTCCTGTTGAGTGTAGCAGCTCATCAGAAGCATCACAAACCTGGGGGACTCTATACTGCTTTCCTCAGTGTTGCAAGATTACTGTTTGAAAAAGACTTCACAAAAATTAAGTGAACATCCTACTACAGTAAACAAACCAGCATTGTTACGGGCAGATTAGAAGGCACGAAAGATCTGTGATTAGTGAATGGATTAGTCATAAAGAATCATTGAACGAACACTCAGTCTGGGGGAACAGCAAGGTGGTGTTGACTTTGAAAATAAGAATGGAATCTGATAACTCTTTCCCTTGTGAGGCCTTTAACAAAACCTGGAGGAACTAAAGTATTGACAAGGAAGTAGTTATACTCTCAAGGACTTAGAGCAGGTGGGATTTGTTTTCTGCACAGAGAAAGGCACCTGCAGTACAAAAGTGCTTGGTGCTCACAGCAGCGGGTCACAGTGCAGTGAGGGACATAGGCCACGTCTGGACCTATCGTGGCATTTTGCTGGAGAGCTTATCTTAACCTAAGTTAAAAGCATGTTTGGGATTTGTGGAAAGAGATGGAAGTTTTCATATGTGAGGCAAAAAGTAAACTTGATTGGGAATGCTCCTTCTAGAACTTCTTCATAAGGTGTTACTCTCCTGTATATGAAACAGGGAAAATTGGATTATGCATATCTGCAGATCAGTGCTTATCCAATATTCGCCAGCAAAGTAAACCTGGTAAACTGTGGAAATTTAGCTAAGTTAAATGTACATCTGTGGGGCTATGGGAAGTGTGATTGGAGGCTCAAAAAAGAAGATTAAAGAGTTCCAACTTGTTTTAGGAAATAATATGAAATCTGAACAATAACTTGAAGTGTTAGAAATAATATACTTGCAGGTATCTGTGTAAGCTGTGTGTACCCTTGATCAGCTTTGGATGGGTTGTAGGAACAGGTCTTCCCTGTTGCCTGTGTCTGTTCACCTTATGCTCTGCTGCCCAGAGATGCAGGGCTATAAAGCTTTCATTTTGCAATAGTAATGTTACTTTTTGTGGGCAAGGAAGCCAGTGGTAGTGTGGCTATGGAGTGGGGACTGGATCTGTCTGTGGTGGTCTGCAGCTGATGGGAGGGACTTGCTACAGAAAGCATTGACTTGTCACAGTCTCTGTGTGCTGTGTAGGATGTCTTCAGATCTTCTGCAGGAGGTGACTGCAAAGCTGACTTCTCTCTCTCTTGTCCTCCATATTTCATGGATGCAGTTCCTATTACAAAAGAGTGAAATATGTCCATTGAATGGCAGTCTGACAATGTAGTTAAAAAAATGTTTCCACTCAACTAGCTGTAAATAGGAATTTGGTCTAGAAATCTGAACATAAGAATTTGACAACTTATTGAAGTCTGGGACCATTACTGGTGTTGCCTTGTTGCCAATAGGGGCTTCCTGTGTGCGCAGCTGCCTTAGCTGGTGTTAGCAGCTGAGGAATGTGCACCACAGCTGAGAGTATAGACTTCATCTGTATGTGTTGGTAATGGCCTATTAGAAGATGTTTTGAAAAAAGCCATTTTAGACGGGTTTTTAAGAAAAACAAACCCATGACCTTAGTCTGAAACAAAGCCTCTCCTTATTCAGTGTGCCCAGCAGGTTGCAATACTGGGAGGTAGTTGTGTTCTTGTAAATGTTTTGTTTTCTTTTGCTTATTACTTTCCTTTGGCCCTTCCCATGAAATTGCTCCTGTGAAGTCTCATGCTGTTTGTTTGTAACAGCTGAATAAAACTGAAAACTTCTAATTATATCTACGAGTGCTGCCACTTGACTCAAGTATTATATGAGATAAAAAAGACATGTTGCTCTATTTTTCGGCTGGCCTCATCTTGCAGTGTGAGAGATATGATTTGTGAATTATGTTGATCATAATTTCTTTTAACTAGTTGTGTGGCAAACCAACATGAAACAGAAGAGTTCTGTCTAAAGAGAGACAATATTTTTTTCCTCAGCTAGCTTGTAGTCTGTGATGTCCAGTGAGGCTGTGCTGTCCATTTGACCTGTGGAGCATTAGGGGACAAGGAAGTTATTGTTCCCTAGTTTCTTAGACCTTGTCAAACTAATGAGGTTAGACCACAGACCAAGAAATCCTTATCCCCAAAACTAGCAGGTATGTGAAACACTGGCAAAGTGTTATATGCAATTCATGTGTTGCACTTTCCTTAAACTCACATTCCTTTTCTGCCCTTAGCTCTTGAGCCTTCAGAATAACCATCAGTCTTACCAAAATCTTTGTAAGGAATAAACTCCCAATGCACTAAAACAAAACTAATAAAAGAAAAACAACAACAACAATCAATCAAAACAAAATAATCTGAAACTGAGCTGTGCCAGAATAGAACTGGAGAATCATGCAATGGTTGTGTTGGAAGAGACCTTAAAGATAATCCAGTTCCAACCCTCTGCCTTGGGCAGAGGCAACACTGTTTCTAATAAATGCTTTGGAGGCAGAGCTGTAGGACTTTTGAAATTTACATATGCTTTGAATACAGTAGACTCTACCCAGAGCAGTAGGAATTGTGTGGGTGACTCTTCACCCAGACACTTTGCTCCAGACAATTGGTGAAGGGTTGGGAAACTATTTTCATCTTTGATATCTTCCTATCATCTTCCTGGCCATGATTTTTCTGTGATATTTTAAAACAAATCCCCCAAAAATCCAGAACAAAACAAAGAAAAATCGTTTAAAAAATGGACCTCAGAAATCAGACTTACTGTAACCCTTCTGGATATGCCTAATGGAAAAAGCTAGAGACACACATATGCATAATGGTAGAGATATCCCTAGATACGTATAATGGCTTTATGGCCTGACTTGTAGTTATATTCTGCTCTCTGTCTTTGCCCCTCTTCATTCCTAGTCTGCCCTTTCTTGCATCATCTCACCAACTAGTGCTTTTCTTGTCTGGTGAGGTGCCCTGTGTTCTACCAGTAGTTTGGGTTTTTTTATGGTTTATCTGCACGCAGTTCGAAGTTTTCTGCATTTGTTCGTTTTTGAAGAAGTTTCTGCATACCTTGGGGAAGGCTTCAAGCAACATTTGAGCTCTGTCAGCTAGCTATTCTCATAAAAGATGCTGTTGATCGCTGGAGACCTGATCTCCCTAGTATTAGTTTGATAGTGGGCTATTTTAAGCCACAATCAAGAACAAAATAACCCCCAAATTTGATTCTTAAAAGAAACACATGCCATGGACTTACAGTAAGTCTCTTGGAAAAAAGCCAGTAAGATTAAATGCAGTCTGTGAACTCCCAGATGGCAAAGCTAGCAAAAGATTACACTTAAAGATTGTGAGATTGTGTGAAACCCTCCTAGTCACTGAGAAACAGTTATATGTGGGATGCCTGAGAAATATTAAAACAATTATTTGCATAACGCTGACTTCCATCATCAAATATAATTGTCATGTCTTCAAGTTCTAATAATCCTAATTTTTCTGCACCTTTAAGATCCTGTTAAAACCATCAGGATTTCCTAATTTCAGAATATGGTGGTATTTGTTGACGATCAAATACTAATGTGGCTTTTATAGGTTTTGCTACAAAAAGAAAATGGCTATTTTCCTCTCCTATTTCAATTTCAGAATCTGTTTCCAACCATTGCTACTGTGCCTTCTGTTTTAATCAGGACCTGACAGAGGGATGGGAAGTGTAGGAGGACAGGCAATTGATGTTTAATCCTTCATATGATTTCTAATTTATACAGGGCTGATTATACATGCATCTAGAGCAAATAGGCACACATGCATATGCTAAATAGGGATACATTATGATTTTCTTGCTACAAACAGAGTATCATCTTCCATGGCCTCCATGATTTGGGCCTGGTAAAATTCCTTATTATGTATTTTCACTTCACTGTTCTTGCAGATGGGAAAACCTTGATAAAGATCCAGTGCTCGAGAAGTCATGTTTCTTAGGAGATTTTCTCAAACTGTCACTTCTTAGATCAAAACTGGGCCTTTTTTATAGTGAGTAATTAAAAATGCTACATAAACTACGGAATTCCCTTAAGTGGTTGTGATAATTGAGTGGTTGAGTGATCATTTTATATGAAGGTTGCAATGCATATAATGCTTTGTTTAAAAACTTAAGTATTAACCCTTGCAGTGTTGTGAAGGCAAGAGCATTGCTGCTGCTTTGTTACAGGGCTGAATTTGGCCCTTTTACATCTTTGGTCCACGTAGACAAGGTATCTGTTTTGCAGAACTGCCTTTTATTCCAGGACTGAAAGCTTGGACGAGTCTGATAGCTGCCCCCTAAGGGTACTTTGCAGGCTCCCTGACACCCTGGTGGCATTTGTCAGCAGTGGGGAGTGCTGTGGGGAGAGTTTCATGCAGTTGTTTTGTTTGGGGTAAAGGTTTCTTGGTTTTCTGTTTGGTATATAAAGAAAAAGGTAAAAAGAAATCTCTCTATCTTCACATCCTACTCTGTGTCTGTAATGACTATGAGTTATTTCTGTATTATTGAGCGTTTCCTGCTCTGGTAATTACTGGTGTGTAGCATGCTGCCAAATGGCTTTATAAATCTGCAGAGACTGCAACTAGCATGGGAAGTCTATTAAAATAACACAGGCTTTTGATTTACAGAGTTTCTCTCAAATTTTGAAATTTCCATGCTGCAGAGCACACACACAGTGCTTACAGCTTTATATACTGCATTTTGAAGTCACCTTGACAAAATTTGAGGTGGCTTTTGCACTTCTTGGGATGAGAAGGGAAAACTAAAGGGACACACCCAATGGGAGTGGACACAGGACAGGGCAAGTCACTTCCAGTGGAGACCTTTCCACTCTCCCAAAGCATGAGGTTAACAGGCTGGTGTGCTTTGAAAGGAGAGAGAGCAGAAGAAGAGACAATGCAGAAGGTTTTAGAGATTAATTGCTCCTTGGCATAAGTGAGCAGAGCTGAAGGCTCTTTTGATAGCTTGAGCCTTGCTTTTTAAGCTGAGGTGTTGCTGAAAAGACCCACTGTGCTTTACAGGCAACCTGACCATGTCTCTCTAATATCTCTCTAACATGCCCCAGAACTGTAAGGTGAATGAGGCTTTACCTCTGCATCACATTGCATGGGCACTGGGTGGTGTTTTGGTGTCAGTATCCTTTACAGAATGTTAGAAAAGCAGCAGGGTGAAGAAGGGGGCTGTAGAAGTTATTCTAAAGACTAAGAAAGCATCTTAGGTTACATCCAAGTCTTCTGCTCTATCTGGTTGAAAAAAAAAAAAAAGATTGAGAAATGAACTGATTACATTTATGAAAATGTTCATGGAAAAAAGGAACCATTTTCACTGGCGAAGAAAAACAGAAAAAGAGCTGAGGCCTGGAAGGTAAAACTGTTAATTCAAATGAAAAATGAAGCTCAAATCTTCTATGAGATGGTGGGTAATTCAGTGGTCAGTCCGGGAAATGAGTGATGCCCCTATCTTGTGCTCCAAACTTTCATGTGAACACACCAGAGACACCAAAATACTCGTAGAAACACAAATAACTGATGTTGATACTGAGATATTTCCATCACACATAAGGATGTGTGATACATCAGTGGTCTGACTAGATAATTAACTTATCTGGCTTCAGAACTTAAAAGTGTGCTTTGTAGAATGCCTGTACTTTCATAGCAGTGGGGTATACTGGTTATAGCACTTGGCTGCAGTTTTTGACGTGTAACTACTTGATGGTGCTTATGCCACTCTAATCAGAGATTCTGACAGTCTTATTAGTAGCTATGGAGATGCTCTGCACTTTCACCCATTTAGAAAACATTATCTTGGCTGGGGTTGCAACTAAGCAGGTAGCCAGTTAGCTGAGCAGTGCTGAACTCCTAGATGCCATGTGTGTGCATACAAGATAGGTGTGCTAGGTAGTGCTCGTACCTGGGGACTGAGCTGTGACAGCCCAGGTGGTGCCATAGCCCCAGGGAAGCAGCTGGGAGTGATGTGCTGACAGTGACATTTGGAGTATTGCCCCTTGCAAAGGGGCACCCTTCTCACTTCAGAGCAGCAGCAACCCACGGTTCCAAACTAGCAAGGTTGAAATTTAAAAGTGGATATTGAAGGTAGATTCTCACAGTTGCTCCGTAAAATACCCAAAAAAGATTCTGTGAAAGCTCATCTTTGGCAGTTCGCAGTCTTGAAAAAACCTCATTTTAATTAGGGGGTGCCTGTACTCGGAGCATTTGTATTTCTGCTGTGTTATTTACTATATCGTCATAATTACCCTAGTGCTGCTTCGACTGCTAGAAGATTTCTTACTTTTATTTTGATTAATTCTGATTAATTAAAGTGAGCATTTGCGTCACCACATTTCCTTTTCCCTTTGATTTAATTTTATTCAGCCCCTAAGGAGTTATAAAATATCTATGAGCTTTCTGCAGTATCTACTGCAGAAATACTTAATTGTGAGATGACTGTATTAATGGAATTTATTGTTCCTTATATGAGTTTAATGTTTACATCTTATTTCATAGCACAAGCGGTGAAAAGAAAAGCCTGCTAAATTTCACGTATGCAGAAAGTAATGTCTTCTTGTCAGAAACAGGGATTTCTGTGTATCTGTCTCCCTCTCTAAATATATCTGTGTAAGTATTTGAATATATTTATAGATATGTAAAATATATCAGTGTTTGTAAATATTTGTAATTGTGTATATGTTTTAGAATAAGTTTCCATCAAGATATGGCAGACCATGTGAATCAGCTATTTGAGACCTCACATATGCAAAAACCTTTCAGGACAGCTGGTTCAAGGCAGGGCTGACATTTTAAGTTACTTGCTCTGCTTAGTCTTACTTTTGTGCTGTAATTATAAAGAGTAGTATTTTAATTACCAGTCTCTTTCTTTCCATTATCTTATTCTAGATTACTGGAGTTGGAAATACCATAATTGGGATGAAAAGATCAGAAGCGTATTATCCTTTGCCTGATTCAAAATATGTATTAGAGTGAAACTGATTTTACAGAACAAACAAAAGCCGCCACATAACTCTGTGGACAAAGTGAAGTCAAAATTGAAGGACAAATACACACTTGTTTATCACATCTCTCAGGAGTAGATCCATAGCTTGAAGTTTGCATAGGAAAATTTCCAAGCCAAACTTATCCAAGGAGTAGGGCTCCAAGTTGAATACTCTCAGACTTGTTGAAAATACCTTGATTTATCTTTTTATCTCTTTGGCCAGGCCTGATTGTCAGTCAGAGTGGGTGTATTGGCCAGTGAGTCAGCAGATGTTTAGCTAGGGATTGAGCATTACACAAGCTGACTCTTCCCTTGAAAGAAAGTTTGTGCAGAAGGAGCTGGAAATTATCTTGGAAGTTTGTTTCATCAGAAAAGGGGAGAAGACAGGGACTGTGGTGACATCTGGGACGGAGACAGGCGTGGTGTTATGGTGTTTCAAGGGACATAAGGATGAGAGAAGCCAAGTTGCATTGTCTCTGCTTCTATCATTCCGGTCTTCTGAAATGCAGAGGAGAGAATGAAGCTCTCTATTGACCTTCATGGGAGCATCAGTGCCCTGGTTCCTAATTATTAATGTGCTAAAGCAAGGGCCAGTTGATACCGCAGAGCAAAAATAAAACTTACCAGAAATAAGTGGGGTTTTTTTAGCATTATCTTGAAGTATAATCTGTTCTTAATGGAAATCTTTTTATAACTTCTTAGGCTGGGCATTTTAAAATATTGATTATAGGACTAGTGGTTTTAAGTGAAAAGATGCTTTATATGCCCACAACATAAGGGGGAAGGAGAACTCAGTTTGTGCCCTAGTTTATGGTGTTAAGGAAATGCAGAGATTGCTTTCTTCCTTTTCTTCAGGGTAAAAAAAAATTGAAATTAAGTTATACAAGTGAAAGAAAAGCCAAAAAAACCCTAATGCACAGAAGTAAAAAGTTAGTGATAATTTTTTGTAATTACATCTGTTAAAATATTTTATGTTCCAAAATGCTGTTTGGACCATTTATTCTGAACAATGACATCAGCTAACTAGAAGCCTAAACAATTTAGCTAAGAGTTTTTTTCTTTTTAGTTGCAGTGCTCATTTCTTGTCGAGCATATAGAAGAATTTGAATACTGATGTTTCAGTTGGTTTCAAAAACAAACGTTCCATGGAGCACTAAGAACCTTTTGATTTTAAAAATAAGCTGACAAAATATGCAGTAAAATCCATAATGTCTGTGCTAGTCATTTGATCAAAATTTACCTAAGATGATGACATCTAACATCTAATACAATGTAGTAGTGAGGATTAGAAAGTTTAATACTGCCAAACTTGCTTTGAAGTCTGGACATCAGGGATATTCAATTAAATATGAGCTTTGTCAGGAGGATTTGACATTCACAGAACCACTAAATTTAAGATAATCTAGAAGACTAACCTTACCTCTTAAAAATTCACTTATACCGGTGTAGTTGAGTTGGTATATGCAATCTAAGACACAGATATTGCTGGACTTTTCTATGTTGTCTTGCTATTCTTTGCCATCACACAAAAGACTGGGATGTGACTTCATGGGGGTTGGAGGACTAGCCTTTTTTTTCTGATAAACTATTGAGATATCTCAGCTTGCAATACATATGAAATATTGATTGTTCATATGAATTATTATCTTAGGGTTTAATTCTGCATCTGTTCCAGTCAGTTAAGTGGCTTCCTTTTGGATTTAATTGCTTGAGAATGTGAGTCTTTGGAAATATATATGACTTGGAGGTGGAGGTTCTGAAAAAATAAATCTTTTCTGTGTGTATATTATTAGTACAAAGGTGGTTTGACTTTTAAATAGGAGAAAATAATTCTCCAGATACATATTTATCACTTTGACCTGTGCAAGTAAAAATTTTACTAAGATGGAGAAGCTGGGAAATAAGTATTTTATACCCAAATTACCTGAAAAATCTGCTCAGGAAAAAGGAGTGTTTTGCACATGCGGTACCATCTATTCTAGGCACTGTACATTAAACCTCAGTTTTTTTTCATCTTAATGCATTGCTGTTATGTAGTGTTCAATGATGAGTTTGGAAAAGGATGTATGTGACCTCATGTTAAAGCCCAAAGGTAGCGTAGTAGTGTCGTGTTGATTGCTCCCTAAGTGCTGTTCTGTCTGCTCTCACCGATGTGGCTCATGTGAGGCAGCTCCTGTTCTTTAGGGACCTTCCCTGCTCTCAGGGTGCTGTGTGTGCCAGTGTGGACTTGAAACTGCTTGGCTGTGCATACTCGTAGTCTGGTAGCGCTGTTTGGTGTGTGAACATCAGGTGTGTTGTAGTGCTAGAGGACTAATCACAATTGTCTTTAAAAAGTCAAAAGCCTACCCCTTTTTTGTTTGGTTTTTTTTTTTCATTGGATCTCTTGTTTCAGAAAAAGTGATTGGAAGAGTCTTGAGTTGTGACCAAGAGAGCCACAACTGACTTGGAAAGGACGGTGTAAGAAAAGTGGTGCTGAGAGGTGTTTGTTGGTGGCTGAAGACTTGACTTGTGGTCATTGGCAGCTGGAAACCATCTCAGGAACTGTATGTGTTGTCTGTGCTGTTGTGTACAGAGGTTTTCCCTCTCAGTGCTTTGTCCTTAACACTGGAAAAAGTGCTACCCTGATGTCAGTGGTTATCCTGGGGATTGGAGAAGGTGGAAGGAAGGCCTTGGCCAGCCCAAGTGTTGTGCCCTGCTTATGCTTGATTGGACAACTCATGAGAGGAAAAATCTGTTGGCACCAGAGACCAGGAAAGGCTGGTAGGTGCGACTAATGCTGTGGTTCCTGACAGAAGGGGGCAAGTGTAGCAAGCAGCTGTTACACGGGGGGATGATGCACAAGCTGGGTTGATGGTTGGTGATTGCTGGGTTGATTTGCTAATCACTGGTTTTTTACAGTTTGTGCTGGAAAGCTCTACCAGAGCTGTTAGAATCTCTGATTTTTAAAGTCAAATGAACTGGTGAAGGCTTGCTCTGCAGCACCTTGGAGGTGCTGCGCCAGCTGAAAGGAATTGTTTTGCTGCAAAGGAGTTGCGTCTGTTATCCCACCTTGCTTTTAAGGGTGGGGGGCTTGTCCCTCAGATTACAATTCACAAGTCAAGCAGTTTCCTGGCAACAGACATGTGATGAAATAGCAAAAGCAGAAAGACACAGAGAAACAGTAAAATGCAGAGCTATAGGAGCAAAGTTAGAAATTAGCTGACTGAGATGAAGTGCTAAAAACTGAATTCTGTTTAATGCTATTGCAAGCCTGCAAGGCAGGCCAGATGGAGGAGGAGACTGGGGTTGCTATCATTAAACAGGGGAGAGAAGAGGAAGCAAATGGATGCAGAACAGGGAAAGAATGAATTGGCCATGTGGTATGCATTAAAATAACTTCAAGGTGATACACCCAAACAGGAAGGCAGCCTGATGACTGGCACAACCAAGTCAGCAGTGATGCCTTGCAGGCACCAGTCTCTTCGTGCTGTAGGCAGTTTGTGCTGTGCCTTGGCATGAGCTTCCAGCCAAATGCCAGCCTTGTTTAGACTGGCTGGGCGTTTAAGCCACGCTGTTCAGTGCTCTCAGGTAATGCTTTGGTGCAGTTCTTCAAGCCTCTTCAAGGCTGCTGTAGGACATCACTGCAAGAGCTGCTGATCCTGCCATGCTTTGAGATTCACCATTTTCTGGGTTTAGTTTAGAAAGGCCTTCACATGATGCCTTGTTCTTGCCTTGAGATCCCAACAAATGCTGAAAGCTTTGAGCTCAGAACAACTACTGTAATACCATTCCTAGATCACTGGAGTAGTGCTGGGAAATTGGTGAATAGACTCAAAAGTCTGTTCTGGTCTCTCATGAAGGAGGGAGGTGAAATGTATCTTTCACACCTTGGAAGTCCAGAACCCATTAGGATTTATCACTTTGATATTGCAGAGACTTGGGATGGGAATTTCAGATTTATGTGGTGCATACAGTCACTTGATCTGGTTTAGAAATTATTTTAAAAATGTCTTTACTCATTCAAGATACTGGGAATAATCTTTCAAATTATTTTTAAGAAAAATACGTGCCACAGAGATATATTCATCAAGATATGACTTAATTGGTTTTTGTGTAAGTTTAGTAAATATTTTAGTTAAGTAACTGGAACACTTTTCTGGCTGTTCCTAGAACTCAAAAATGTACCTGGTCTGTGAAAGCAGGAATAGACTTACAGTATGCTACAGGAAGTAAATTCTTGAGTTAAGACTGCTTATTATAGAGAAGCTTCTATTAAATAACTTGACTTGCAAATATCTGTAATAACTGTTTAAAAGAAAAACATTCTACTTAAACTTGAACATTTTTATAGTCGAGACTAAATCTTTATCTGAGAGTTCCATTTGTCCAAAAGGGTCATTTCTCTGTTTTCCAACTGAAGAATTTAGAAGGCATCATTATGCCTTCAAAATATTGTTATTTTGTTGTTGTTAATGTAAATAGTCTGAAACAAAGAAGTAAAACAGCCTTTTAGTCTCATGAAGAAAAATAGTTATGAAAATAAATTGTAAACACTGACAAAGACATCAAAATCATAGATGAACCCCATTCTTGGGTCTGTCTAATGCTTTGCAGGGCACTTAACTTCCTTTGCATTAACCATATAGACACAGCTCTCTGCAACAGTCAGGGAATTGCCCAGGGTTATCAGTTGCTGTTCACCTGCAGCTTTCACGGAATTTACTTCTGTTTACTGAAAGTGTTTGATTAGTACTGCTAGTTTGGTTTTTTTTGTCTAGGCTTTCTGTGCTTTCTCCTGCAAGAAGTGTTTTTCAGTTGTGGAATTGAAGGAAGCTTTACCGTTTGTTTTGATGGAAGCAGGGTACAGCCAAGAGTAGCTGTGCATGTCTGGAATGTCAGTCTGCACATGCAGTTATTGCATCTGAAGATCAATTTATGTAGTCAGCTGAAAATGTAACCTAATTATATGGTTCAGTGAGAAACTGTGTAGTACAGCTGTAGCTAGTGAAATCCAATGTGAAAGGAACACGCAATTTTAAAACAGATTCATCATCTGTAAACCCAGAGGAAAAAGAGCTAAGTGAGGATTTTGGTTTCCTGTAAAAACATGAATACAATAATACAGCACTTCAAACATGGTCTCTGCATTCATGTTGAGGTTTTGTTTGTCAGTGGGGTTTTTTTCTTAGTTTTTTCATTGGTTGTTGTGGGTTTTTCCCCCCGTAAATTGCAATGACTGGCTTGTGAGTGCTGTCCCTTTGCAGGAAAAATTTTGGTCCAGTATTTCAGTTTGAGAATGTAGCATTGCAGGGAGTCAAACCCCAGATACCTGTGCTTTGAGAGCCTGGGTATAGGGCCTTACAGGAACTCTGTTTTCCAGATGTTTAGAGAGTACTGAAGAGGAGATACATTAATGTTCTCTAGTTTTGGTAATCTGGAGAATATTGTCTTTGCTTATGGGTACATCCTGGGAAAATCTTTGTGGGATCAGTGTTTCTGTGCAGAAATTGTGGAAAAATTGGCATGTCTCTAGGAAGCAAGTACCTTGTTAGATACATTTGCACCTTAATATATGATGTCTTTTGGAATCTCTTTCGTAGATGTTTTTTTTGTAAAGCTCCTTCTACTGGACCAGTGGTCTCCAAATTGTGGTGTGCAAGATGATCCCCTTGGGGTGCAGGAAGGAAAACAGCAGAAAATGTATATAATTTATAAATAATTTTATTCATAAAAATTACAAATATTTTATGAATAAATATACATATATTGTGAGTGCATGATCAAATTTCAATTTTATTGATGGAATGCGCAATAAGGTGGAGTCACTTCATTGTGGGACAGTAATGGATTGCCTCAAATAGATATACAGAAATTATGAGAATTAAGTCCTGTTAAAGACTTGACTCTTTACAGGGAGTTTGTTTCATTTAAAAATAATTTTCTTTTTATTTACTCATCCTGACAGGGTCTCTTCTTCCCTTCTTTCCCTCAGGGTGTGCTGCCTGTGCAGCCAGTCTCCCTTGCATGGGCAGAGTGTCTCAACTGCTTCAGGTGGCTATCACTTCTACACACATTTAGAACTTAGAAGAACTTAGTAAAGCCTTATGTTATGTTTTGACATGCTATTATGTTAATAAAAAAAATGAAGTGATGCTTTCTCTGTCAAGGATGAGTCATCCTGACTACCCTTCTGTTGTACCAGTCAAGGCTATTTTCACATTAGGGCTGCTCTCTTTCCTCTTTGCTCCAGCCTGGACCTTTCTGTTCTCCAGAATGGCACATGTGGAGCGAAGGAGCCCAGGATTAAAAGCACTTTCTCATTCACCATCATCCTTTGGAAAAGAAGGTGGATGAACCAAGTCCCTTCCCTGCTGAAGTTCCTATTGTGATTTGAGGGAATGTTGTAAATGCTCTGATCACAGTTGGCAATCCAGATACAACTGAAATTTTCTTGGTTTTGAGTGCTTGTATTTATTGAAAAGTCCTGTTTATTGCTTTTTGTTAATTTATAAGGTTATCTCCTTTACAAAATCATTACCTTCCGAGTAAGGAGTTCATGATCTAGGTTTTATGCAGAGAATTTGAATGTATCACAGAGAAGGATGTTACTTCAGAGTGGATGCATCTTTTTGCTTCTGAATATTTTTTAAAGATGTGAGAAACATCCATTTTCATAGCCCTTTCTGTGGATAGATGATTGCTTTATGTAATGCACTTTTTTTCTTTTATGCTGCTCCATCTCTCCTTCCCACAGCCTCAGACGTCCAGTGGTTGCAGGCAGCCTCCATCCTTGCTGGTATGGGAAGTCACAGCCAGTGAGCTATGCTGTGCTGTCCTGGGCTGTGTTCATGGTACTCAGGATACCATTCTAGGTAGTGTAATGTTTGGTCTCTTTTGCTGAGGAATTTATAGTAATATTTAGTTATACTGCTTCTTCAGATCTCTGGACCATATATATTACTTTTTCTAGAATCACTGTTCTAGAGAGTGACCTTATAGCACTGTTTGTGGGCCTCTCTGCTCATTTAGTGTTTGATGCTGATTATAGGAGTCTTGGTTTGAGGGTTCTGAAACTCTTAGAAAGGTGTATTTTTATCTGGAATTTGTATGCTAGCAGATGTTAATACTGACCATAGGACTCTGGCTGTAGATCTTTTTTTTTTGTGTGTTCTGGGGAATACCACACCATGTAAGATTATTTCAGATATTATAACATTTCCTAGAGAGAATCCTGTTGCCCTAACCAAGATAACCTAGGTCATTTAAGAAAACAACAACAAAAAGGAATTTCTACAAACAAATGTATGTCTACTTTTGAAATACCTATTTTAAAAGTCAATTAAAAATAGGAAATAGGAAAGGAAACTTTATATTTTTATTTCAGGAATTTTTTTCAACAGCTGTTTGACTGAGTACATACACTGTAACCCAGCTTTTGTACTGGATGTTTGACCTGATTATTTAATATTTTGTTTTGTTTAATTCTACAGAGTTGCATCCCTGCCAACTATCTACTGACTTCACTAATGACATTCCTCTTTTGCTCTCCTCTTTTGCTCTCATTTGTTTTGAAGTCTGCATAAGTGATCTCTGGAAAAAAGTAGACTGTAAGTTCCAGTTGTGACTGTCACTGACTTTGCTGAAGTTATTTTACAGGCTTTACCCTGGATGTAGTTGCCTTGTACTACCACAGCACTCTGGAGTTAATGGAGAGGTACCAGCTCACAAAAATGGGGCAACAGTAGAGATTTAGTTTAACCTGTGTAGCTACCAATGGTGGTGTTTTTATGGGCTGGCACTGGCAGGTCGGGTCTGGGGATTTTTAATACAAATGCACTTTTCACTTCTATCTGTAACTGGCTTGAGTCTGTTTAACTGCATGGTAAGGGACCCATCAGAGGAACCGGACAGCTTTGTTCTAAGTGTGTCTGGCTGATGGAATATGATGAGCTGGGACCAGCCAGACCGAAACAGGAGCCACTTGTGCCTGGGGTTATTGCTCAGCTTTCCTGCAGGAATCAAAATTTTGCTGCTGCTAATTTGACTGTTAGTGCTTTTCTTGACTAGCTGATGTCTAGTAGTCTTCATTGTTTTTGTTTGCTTTGTTGATCACTAGCAATGATACTAGTTTGGCTTTGAAATTGAGCACTTCTTCTCCCAGCCTAACACTACCAGTTTAGGAACAGACAAATCTATTAAAAAAAAAAAAAAAAGAGGGAAAAAGAAACAGAAACCTTCATTTTCAGCAGAAAATTTGTAGACATCATCCAGGCTAAGTCTTCCCTAATGTAGAAACCATCCCACGCAAAGTGTGAAGGTTGCCTCTTCTATTTGGCCTGAGCTCCTGCTTATAGCCAGCTTCAGGCTTCTTGAGCTGGAGTGAAATTTGGAGGAAATTAGGAGGCATAGTGACAGATCCAGATCATGTCAGCCCTGAAGCCATGTCCTCCTGAGTCTGTATTTGAGGCCAGTTGGCAGAACTAACATCTTGTGACTGGGCATCTCCAGCGAGTGAATAAAATAAGTTGATTCAGTTGTTTGGCTGGGCATGGAGAGGACAGATAAATTCTGTATAGCCCAAACTTGAAAGAGCAAGTTCCATGTATCCATTTTTACTGGCTGATGCTGTTGGCTCCCTTACTGGTCATTCTCACCTGCAGCTGAGAATTTGTAGGATTTGGTATTTTTGCCCTAGGGTTCAGTTTTTTGTTGTGTGCCTCTTTGCAGGAATGCCAGTAGTGACAGGTGAAGTGCTTGAGTGTCAGCTGCTGGCTGCTCCAGTGTCTCTGACACAAGCAAGGATTGTTACACTGCAGTTGATGTATTTACAAAGGGCATTTTCCAACCAATTTTACACATTCGGAGTTGGAATGTATTCCATCAGGAAGAAGTAATCATGATGAAGGAAGCTTTTGGCAGCATGGCACTTGCATTGCACCCAGTCTTGGGATGGAGAGGCAGCGCTGCAGTGGTGTCACATCTTCCCAGGCACAGCTTGTGGACTGGCCCAGGAGCTTGCAGCTACTTTGTTCTTCTTCCCCAGCAGATACAGAAGGTATCTGAAGTTCATGGATTGGAAGGAAGGAGGAGTGCTGCTCTAATTAAATTTTATTTATTTTAGTGCTTTGTTTTTATTTCTGGTTTTCCTTCTTTCTTTGCAGGTGGAAACAGTCCTAAAATTTTTTTGCTTTGCTATATGTAACTACTGTGTGGGTGTTGCTAGGAGAGAAGTGGAAACAAGGGACTGAGAAATTATTCCCATTTTTTTTTTATTAAGAGTGGTGTGTATTATTTGCCTGGTTTGGGGGACAGATACAGGTATGTGTGTACAGTAATTTTTAAAATTTTTTTCCAGAGTAGTAGTTCTACCCTGATTGCTTTTAGCAATCACATGATAATGTGTAATTTAATACTTGAAACATCTTGCCTAGCTTCATTATTTGAATAATAGGAAAGATAAAGTTCCCGATTCAAATCCTTATTCATGACTTATTACGTAAGCCTTTACATTTAAGTGTGTGGCATATGTGTGTGTGTTGGGGGTTAGGGGAGAAGAACCTTGGCTGCTTCCTTGACAAGGATATGCCTCAAGTACTTCTCCACCTGAGCTCAGAGGCTCGTGCTGGAAGCATTGCTCGTGCATCATGTGGAAGGCAGCAGGTGTTCGTGCAGTTACTGAGGTACATTTAGACGTGGTAAGAAGGGACTGTGTGGGCACCTTCCATCAATTCTGCTCTAATCAAATCATTCATAGAGGTCCTATTGATATTAGAGTATAAAGTAACAGCTAAAAGGCCTCTGTTCATTAATGTTTAACAGCCCAAATGGCTTCCAGGCTTTTGATTTTTTTTTTTTTAAGGCAAATCATAAAACAGTAATTCACAAGTGAAAAAATTTGTCACATTTAAACAGTGGTAGAATCCTGTGGGACTTTGCAGAGGAACACATTTCCTGAGGTTTGATAACTTTTAAAAATCAGTGGTAAGAGGCCTGGTTTTCACTCTCACACTGCATAAACCCGGGACATCTTCATATTGTGATGTGTTTACAAATGGGAAGGGGCTTTCTATCATACATAAAATGCAGCAGTGGTAAAATAATGTGCCTGTACTTAAAATCTTTGTAAAGCTATAATTTTTCAGGAAAAAAAAATTTAGTTTTTGACTAGTGTGATTAGCAGATGGCTTTGTGAAATAAGTGTTCTGTTAGGTGTGTCTGGTGGTGTAACTCACATTGCTTTCTAGCCCTCTAATATTCTTCCAGTGACCCTGGGACTATGAAACCCAAATTCCCTGTAGTATGGGACAGTGCAAAGAAATAAGAGCCAGCTGCAAGGTAATGATGCTGTTTCTTGGACACTGAACACTGCCAGTTGAACTGCCAGGATGTGTCAATCTCTACTGAATGTGTAATATTCAGTGATATCCTTAGGCTAAAAATTAAGCAGTAGCATATGTTGCATAATCCAGTATGCAATTTTGTTGGAATTTTATTCCTTCCTAACGTCTTATATGGTTACTTAGTTCCAGCAAAGAATGATTTGAATTTTGTTCTTGTTTGTAATTTTAAGATGGAGCCTTTCGTCTTCTCTAAATTTCTGTAATTGTCAGGATTTTTTTCATGATTTTAACAAATCTGGATTGTCTTAGGTTGAAAGACAGGTGTCTGCTAGGGGAGGCAGGAGCCCCCCTTGGAAACCCCCTCCCTCCAAATTACTGTAATTTTGAAATGAAGCGGCTCTCAGGCAAAGGTACGGGGGTAGGAATAGCAGTCCTTTACTAGTGCGTATAACAAGGTGCACAGAACACCAATAACTGCGGTATTGCCAACAAAGAAACAGAATCAGGGACCCGTGGAACAGACGGGAAGAGGATGGTGGGGGAGAAGGCTTGCTTCACCAACCCCCTGGGCTGTCGATCCGNAGAAGGAGGAGGAGCAGCAACAGCAGCAGGAGAGGCTCTGTCCGGGTTAAGACGAACCTCTCCCTTCCAGCAACCGCAGCTCGGAGTGTGCTCCCCAGCCGAAGAGCGAGAGCGACAACCCCGCAGCTGCCCCCGCCTCCCTTGACCCGCCCTTTCCCCTGGGCCCGGCCAAACCCTTTGTCTCGTAAAGTATCCGTAAGTATCGGCCATCAGGTTTCCCCGCAACTAATGGGGAAAATCCCATAGGTAAGAAAGAACCAAAGGAATGACACCCAACCCCCGACGTGGATTTAATGTCAGAGGGCTTTGTCTTGAATTTTATTCGTTCTTTGAATGTAAAGAGAGGAGAAAAATGGAAATTATGAGATGGTATGTAATTGAGTGATGGAAAGCAGGAGAGGTTGACAACTTTTAAAATGTTTACTTAAGTAACTTTGAGTCTTCAAAATAAAACTTAGCAGACAACTCAGCAGTTAAGAAAAAGAAAGCAAAAATGACAACCATTGAATCATGAAGTATGCTCATTATATAGTTTACAACTTTACAAAATTAATCTCGGTGATTAGAGCAGGAGTGTGGTAAACAGAAGTGCAGTGTTGTTACTGTTTCAAGTGTAAAATGCTTGCATTTGGCTGCCTTTGATTCAGCATAGGTCTGAGCTCAATGTTTAAAACGGAAACCTAATCTAAAGGTATGAAAAGTGACCTCCAAAAGAGCGTGAGTTTCTTCATTTCACTTTTCTGTTCTGGCCAACAAACGAGTCCCAATCTCTTGAGCTCAATTTTCTTGCTTTAGAGCCAAACCCTCTGAGATGATTTTGCGAAGTCATTTGCTTCTTGCTCTGCTCTCTTTTATTGAATTTTCAAGCAGTGCACACTAAATGTGCTTCACCTCCTAAAAAAACCAAAGAAGTTTAGAATTCAGGGGCAGATAAAACTGGGGACAGGACTTCCCATTTCGCTGCAGGACGTAAGCAAGGGTTTCTTGCATGCCTTCAGTTATTTGTTTTGGTCGTCTGCAGGTTGGAGAGTGGAGTGTTGGTGGGGTTGTATTTGGTTGTCTCTTAATGTTTTACCATGAAAAAGCCTTTTTGCTGAAGCATCATATATTGTCTTACACTGGATTTCATGGAAGCTGGTCAAATTATTTTTGCTACATGTTGTAGGAGCAGATCCTGCTTTCTGGGAGCATTGAATATTGATCCAATTTGTTTACTGTCTCTAAGTAGATGTATCCTACTAACAAGGATTAGTACGTTTTTGTATTTCCACTTATCATTAAATTCACATTTGATTTAGTCTCTCTTTTACCAATCTTATACGTTTTGGAGCTACACTGTACTCCTTGAAATGCCAAATTTGGGCTGTGACTCATGATAAATCTGCTCGGGTATGTCTCATCTTCACCCTCTGTGAAAGGCTGTCTTCTCACTCTGGAAGTGGAGATGGCTTTTCTGTGTTTCTTCAGGAAGGGGTTCATCCCACTATGGACCATATTAATCCTCTACTGATCTAAGTCTGCCACATAACAAATTCAGTATATTTCTTTTAAAATAGCTTGCAGTGGAGAACAGAGGTAATGCATACCAAAGTCCTAAAATTTGGATTTATCAGAAGTTCAGGGAAGCCTTTCTCTGCATGCTGTTTCTTATGATCCTCTGCTGGCATGTGCTGCCAGTCCTACCAGGCTGGGTCTGAGGTGGGATGCAGTGAAAGATATCTGCTATCCTTGGTGCTAGCAGTGAGATGTTTTTGTGCAAATTGATGTCTTTGTTTTTTTCCAGTCCTGGCTGTTTGCTTTTTTTGATTTAAATAGAGAATGGGGTGAGGAGAAAGGTAAAGGAGCAGTTCTAAATTAAACTGGTACCCTTGTGGATTTGGGCTTAGTGGCAGTGATTTCCGAGAGCTCATGTTAGAAAAAGGTTATGTTTAAAGTTTTTCTCATGTTTGGATCACAGTGATAGTTTTGCCTCTTGTGTTCTTCACTGTAGATTAGGAAGAAGCCAACATCGTATCCAGGATAACAGCATGTTTCAACACTGTCAGTTCAATGCTGTGAATTCTTGCCTGGGAGGATGCTGTTCTCAACGTTTGGTGGGTGGATGATTACGTATCACCTTCAAAAGTCCTGAGGTTTTTAGCTTCTGGAAGAGCTAATCCGTCAAGGCTTCATTTAACAGTGCTAATAATTTCCCTTATCTGTCTGGCAGGGGGTTGTTTGCTTTAATGTGATCTCATTGATATTATTAAAGGAGTTGGAATGCTGAAACCTTTTTTTTTTTTCTTTTTATTCCAATGCCAAATATATGTAGGTTTTAAGGTGGAGAGTATGCATTAGAATTATAATGCAGTATAAATAGCAAACACTTCTCAGACGGCAAGTGAAAATAATTTTAGTTTATATTCTGCAACATGCAGTGTCATAATGATTTGAAGCATCCTATTTTACAGGATAGATTTCAGATATAGGTGACTGAAGCATTATGGCAAGTTCTATCACTGTCTGAACAAAACCTTGGTTTAAAAGATACATATCTTGCTCTATGATTATAACCTAGTTTTAAATGTTACTCCATTTATGTATGTTACTCTACATAATTCATATATTAGTAATTCTGTTGAATAGAACAATGAAGAAAAGAAACAGGGAAAACTGAAAGCAAGATTGTACACTTGCATAAAAAGTTTTCCAGTGAGAACTTTAAAAAATCACCGATGTAGAAAAATTAGATACTCCAAAAAAATCCCAGGTTTTATCTGTTCTTTTTCCTTGGGTGTTCTCTGCCTTCTCTTACGAATATTTTCCTTAGTGGGGCATGACCTGTCTGTTCTCAGGTGCCTTAGTATTGCTTGTGGGACTCCATAGATCTGGCCTTTGATTAGAATTAAACCACACCTTTATGGTGTTAGCTGTGTGGGAATTTGTAGCAATCAGGTACTTCAGTTGTCTCAGTGATTTTGCTTTGTGCCGGATCCTAGGCTAGGTTCTTCCCATTCTGCTAGACACTGCAAAAATCATGAAAGTTGCTTTTATCTTTGCCCTGAGCTTGCTTCAGTGACAACCCTATTGATTTTGTTTGCTTTTGTTGTGGGGTGGTTTTTTCTCTCCCTAAGGAATGGCAAATGGTCAGCTTCTCACCCATCTCTTTTGATGAGCAATGTGTTCCTTTTGATCGTTCTTCTTTATCCAACAAGTATTCTTCTAACTCCAGGCTTTATAGTTTCAAATTCTAATAATTTTCAAGGTCATTGGGACAAATCTTTCCCTGCATCAAGAGGAGAGTTTTGACTAGCAGTGAGGAAATCATGCAGGGGAGGGGTAGTAACTCCTCACCAGCTGGAATGTGAATACCTTCTCGGGAACCAAGCAGTGCTCACGTGAGCTGAGTGTGTCGAGTGAGTGTGTTAATGGGTTTGCTCTTTGCCAGGCATGCGATGTGAATACTAAGAACAGAATAATTTGGATATTTTCCTCTTCTGGCAGATTAAGCAGTACACTCTGTTCAATCATCTACACAGAGTCCTTGAACACTTGATGCCAACACCTGTTAAATTCTCTAGGAAGTGTTTTAGGTATTATAGGGAGGAAAATTGAATGTCCTTGTTTATGTACCCCAGAAAGGAACTTGGTGCTAAAGACAAATATTGATCCAAATTATCAGTAAAAAAACTACTTGGAGGCAGGGGTGGGAAATCTTCCCTTGATTTTTTTCTGCTGTTGCAATTGCTGTGTCATTCCCCTCAGCAAGCAATGTTAAACAAGATTAAATATGACTAGAGAAGGATATATCTGTATTTATCTCATCATTTTACACTGATGTAAATTCATGTTTCTGAGTAGGCCCTGGGATGATTTTTTTGCTAGAATCCAAATGTTATCTTGAAATAAAAACTTTCCCTTTTTGCCTTCAATTTTTTTCTAAACTGACCATCATTTCTGGACTGTGGCAGTAACCTGCTGGAAACATAAAGCTCTTCATGGTAAAACAGATGTAAATCTTGGTCAAAAATACAGTGCAACTTGCTATGGTTGCTAAAGTAAAATGGCATCTCTGTCAGTTCAGATCAGTCTGTAGCTGAATTTAAAAAGCTTCTCCTGCCCTGTATTTTGATGACTCATATGCCATCTTCATGTTCACTGCAGAATTCCTTGAGGACTCTTAGGGTTTGGACATGCTTAGAATAAACTGAGTACCAAGGAGGTAGCCTGCTCAAGGTTCGTCACACAAAGTCCTTCTCCACCTGGATCCCTGCAATGACCCATACAAATCCTGCATGACCCATAGGGTTTAGTAAAGGATTGTGCTGTTATCCTTCAGGAGTCCTTGAATTTCAGTTGGGAGTTGAGCATCACAAGAAGTCTTCATGTCCTTGGCGGTGCAGTACCTTTTGTGTACCAGGTGTCCTGAGGTCAGGTTGGTTCAAAGTAAAGGTTTAGGGTTAAAAATACATTTATTTGATTCACTACAGGAAAAGTTTGTCTACAAAGTTGTAAAAAGTTGACACATCAAGTGTATTTTCAGAGTTATGCTTTGTAGAGTTTTCTCTTAGTTGTTTGTTTGGGTTTTTCAGTCCTAAGATCCTTTCTTACCTACTTCATCGTGTTAAATAGCTTATGATAGTGGCCAATGAGCTCCATAGGTAGGCTGACATGTCCCAAAGAGTCACTAAAGCTACATCCTCCTTTTGTATCCTTTCAGTTAATGGGATCTTCTGAAGGCACTTTTGCTGGAGCTGGTCAGAACAGCTGCCCTGAGTTATTTTCCTCTCCCTACCTAGTACATGAGGAATGTCCTGACTTTTCCTAACTCATCTCTTTCATTAGACAGTGGCCTGTTATCTTGTGGGAGATGAAGCAATTTCTCTGTGTCCTTAGACTCTTGATTAAAGTTTGTGTTGAGTATCTCACCTTGTACATGTCCCATTGTGGCCCTCATGCTTACAAGGCACATGGTGCAGTTACTGTTGTCATCACCTATTACATTTTAATAGTATGGAGTGAAAAACAGTATAGTAGAGGTAGAGAAAGATTATGTATTTAATCTAAGATTAAAATTCATATAAAATGAATAAAATATATAAAATATAAAATTCATCTTACTATGCCTATAGCTCTTTTCTTTGTGAGTGTCATATAAAACCAAACGTGTTACTGTAGAGCTGAATTTGAGTGTAGCATTGAGTAATTTCATCTTCCTGTCATGTGCAGTGGTAGTTTTCAAAAGAGGAAGAGGATATTCTAAGACACTCTTAAGAGTATTTTTAAAAATGTGCAAAAAGTGTAGAACTCTCAGGCAGCTTTTATTTAATGAGTTGAACAAATGTGTTTTCAGTCAGGCAATATTTCCGTTTAATTGAGGTACAAGACAGTTTTTGTTCAGAAGTATGTCACATCATGCTGAATTTGTTGTAATACTGATCGTAGCTATGTTGGACATCAGATTGTTGATTAAAACCTTTTTAAGCTTCCAATGAAGCTGAAAGTAAAGCATGGAAATCTTGTGTTTTAGGCATTATCTCTATTATGTTGCATTGGAATTACAATGCAGTTTAATATGATTCTTCATTTGATCACTATCTTCTGCGTAAAGCCTCGTGGTTTCCCCTAGTTCTTAGAAGCAAACAAACAGAACTCCCTGAAACTCACCACAAAGAAACCAACTTGCTGTTCCTGTTGAGCTCTATATTCTGATCTGTAATAACTGCACTTCTTTTTTTATTTTATCTTTTCTGTTATTCTGGTCAATTATTTGCTCTCTTTTCCACAGAATCAAGATCTGTGCAAGTGTTCTGTGTACAGCTCCTTACTTGGCTGAAAAGAGTCAATGGGTTTCAAACTAAGTTTTACATTTATTGCTTCTTTTTTGGAATTACTGACTGTAGGGAGTACTTATTGGTCTAACACTCAGCAGATATCAGATGCTGGAGATGTCACATGTCTTTCAGTTCTGGGATTTTCGTGGCAATTGAGGTTTTGGGGTTTCATCAGTTCAGCCTTTTGGGGAGAGATTGTTGCTGTGGTTCTGTTAATGGAAGGCAGATGCGGGTTTAGTTTCATGAGTTGTTCAATTCATTAGCTTGCAAAATGGGAAGCCACTTACCATGTCCCCTTGCCTCAGCCACCTCTTCTGGAAATTGAAAAGTACCCTCTGAAATAAACTGTTCCTGCAAGAAAGGACCAGGAAGCTAAAAAGACTCTCTAATCACTTCATTGTGTTCTCTCTCAAATTTGCTTTTTTCCTACAGATATTGCAGAGTTTTCCCTTAAAATAACTTGAGAATCGATTAATATGAAACTTGCGCACAAGAAATCTTGTATGGCATAGGGTAGCTCTCTTATAACCATGTCTGATTTCTCTGCTGCTGTAGAGTTCAGCTTTCAACCTGTGTTTTGTTGAGTGGAGAAGCCACTTCAAGGTACACCTGAATCACATGCAGAATGTGGCTGGCAGAAAACTAACCTGGTAAATGCTTTGTGGCCAGGGCCTGCAGCGTTAATGCAAGCTGTAAAATCTGCCTGCAAAGCCAGGACGAAGCTATTTACTTGCACAAACCATCTGCACTGGGCTGAGGTACTAGCATGTGTACCATTTTTTCTGGACTATAAACGGGGACATGGGATAGCATTCAGGACAAGGGTGCAATAAATCTGAGCCTTAAGTTTCAGCCTGAAAAAAAAAATTAAGAATTACCTGGCCCAAATCTGGAGCTTTCTTTTCTTTTGTATCATCTTTAATTTCTGTTTCTTCATGCACCTCTCTCAGCTCTTGGAGTCTTTGATCAGTACTGAGTTCGTTATCGATAGTCTAGTTCACATCTCACATCCTGCCATCTCACCAGAACAACACAGGTGTGTTCTGTTACTGAATACAGCTGTAGAGAAGGAACTTGAGAGACAATACACAGAAGTTGTAGTTTCTCCTCCTGAAACCAGGTTAGGGCAGTACTCCAAGGAGGAACAACAGTTTAAAACCACTTCTTCATTAATTCCTTCTTCCTGTGGTACATTCAAACATTGCTGTACAAAAAGAGAGACAACAAACTAGCAAGCTGTTATGTTGTCCTAGCATGAATTTTCAGGCAGTGAAAAGAAGTCTTTTATATTTGGTCTGCTGACACATTTACTCAAAGGTCTTAAGAGCCCTTACTGGGAGCAGGACTCTTCTTGTGACTGACTAATCTGGAGGCTCTTGATGCATTTATATGCCAAGATTGTAAACTGGAAATCTGTCTTAATTGGAAGCAACTTTCTCAAACCATCAAAACCAATATGTGAGGAATTTGGGAACAGATACAGATTTCTAAGCCCAATGTAGCATCATACTTGCATTGGTGCTTTGTGCCTTTGTGAGAGAGGGAGAAGTTTTCAAGCATCTCCCCTAGAAAAACTGGTGTTATCCAGCTAATGTTGTTTTAAGACAGCCTGCTTTGAGCTGCCTGCCTGTGTTCTCCACCAGATGAACTCTTCTGTAACATCCCTCAGGATAGTGTGGTGTCTGTGGCTCGGCCATGTCAGCTGTTGATTTGGCATTGGTCTCTGGAGGTTGGTTTGGCTGTGAGTGGGTAGGTTGGAGGCTGGAGGTGGCTTGTGGAGAGTCGACAGGCACAGTTAAATCCTACTGGGGAAGATGGCAAAGACAGCTGGAGGGTGGTCAAGCCTCAGCTGCCTGTTTGCTTCGCTGATGAGTTGAGCTCAAGACTCTTTATGAGGGCTTATTACCTGAGCTGAATCCTGAGCCTTTAATTCAACATAGCTTTTTCTTGATTTGCTAGAAGGATAAAAGACTGACATATGGGCTTTTATTGGCCAAAAAAATTACAGTTTATCTGATTCAATACCTGAGTTATCTCTTCTGCTGAGGCAAAAAACGTAGTTGCCTAAGGCAACCAATATGTTTGGTGTGATTGCAGGTTGTGATTGGTAAACCTCTGAGGGTTTGACTGATATGACATAAACAATGGTGTTGCCTTTTTTCAGTGCAGTGCTGGTGGCAAATACACATTAGTTTTTCTGATTTTATCCTTCTTTACCAATATTTGTTAAGAACATCTCTCATCTCCTAATAAATGAGATACGGAGCGGGAGACGGCTTTTTCTTTTCTAAAAAGAGCACTAATATTGGTTTCTACTGCATTAGAATCTGTCCTGAGTATGCAGATAGAGCTGGATAGTGAAAAAGTTTGCTGTAATCCTTTCTTCCCTTGGCTTACCTACTGCAGCTAATGGTCAGAGGTGAAGAAGGCAAGGGGGGTGAGAAGAAGCACTGTATAAAACCAGCCATGTGTCATTCCTGGGGTGCAATGCAAACTCCCTGTTTGGAGAGATGGGAAAACAGTTAACTCAGTTAACATCTTGGGGATGTGGAACTATAGGAATGAAAAGCACTTGCTTTTCCAGGCTTATTCTAAGTTGGTCTTTCAGCTTCTTGCAGAAATAAGTCCATTTGGCCACTAGGGACACTTGGGAGGGCAGATGTTGATTCTGTCAGGCAGGGTGGTAGGGGTAATATCTTCAGAGGTGATGAACTGTCCCTATAAAATGAGATTGTTTGAACCTGCTGTTATGTTGAACTTGTAATTATTTTTAGTTAGTTGGGAGAAAGGAAACTTGTAAGTGGCTGAGAAACTGTATGTGAAGAAACAAAACTTATTTTTCTTGATTACTTGTGGGAAAAATACTTCAAATGGAAGCCTAAGTATCCTATGTCCCCTTCTTTGCTGCTTTTGAGACTACTGAAGGTTTAACTCACAGTTCTCAGCAGTTTCAGGTGCACAATCATCCTTTAATGCTGAGTTGTGGAACTGGTTTTCCTGGTCTTGAAGGTAGCAAACCCTGTTTGGCATTTGGGAAAATGCTGTTGACTGAATATCAGCATCCTGTCACTGGCTAAGAAATGTCATTTCTCAGCCTGGGGACACCAACTTATGGTACCGGAGGATGTGGGTGCCTAAGCCACTGGAGAGCAAGCCCCCAGTTTTGCCCTCCAACTCTTCTCCCAGCTTGATTCACCCACAAACCTGCTGGGAGCAGCCAGTGGTCATCCAGCTCAGAAGATACATCTATACTTGCTAAATTGCCTGTCTGCAGGTGTTAGCACAGGTGAAGAAAACTCCATGGACTATATAGCAGCCTTGCTAGCTTTGTATGAGGCGAGAAGGGAGGAGAGGTGGGGTGTTTGGATTTTGAATTAAGGGCATACTTTTCTGTCTCTTGACCTGGTCTGCGTAACCTTTGTGTAGGTGAACAAGGTTGTTTCTTAGTTTGAAAAAAATGAGGTATTTACAGTTCTGTCTCGTTCGAGAGATGTGAAGGAAGGGATTGCATTCTGAGTAGCAATATGTATTTGAAAAGTAATGGAGACATACCTTTTCTAAAAGTTAGATTTAGAGAGGTTCTTCTCAATCAAAAACTGTGATTAAACACTTGAAGGACTATTATTATTAATTGATGGGGTGCTGATAGATGGCTCCAGTTGATATAACTTAGTTTTCTCTTCAAGACAACTGTAGAACATGCAGGGGAAAAAATAATCCAACTTTTTCTCCTTACTTGTAATGTGTTATCAGATCCATTAATCCATCACTTTCCCCAAACTAGCATTCCTCAGGCTGTTTGTCCTCCTTACTGTGCTAGGATTATGTCAGAAAGCTCTATTTAGAGGGTGATTTTACCTCAGCAAAATGGGTTTGCGTAAACTGTGCTGCATTTTATCTGACTGGGAAGATTTTGTTGCCGTGCACATTACTACTGAACCGTTTGCTTCCCAGGGGAAATCTCGGTAGATGTGTGTCATCAGTAAAGCTCATCTGAGGTGCAGGAGCAAAGCTGGTGGGGCACTGACCCTGAGCTGCAACATGAGCTCCTGCAGGAGCCTCACACTGTGACAAATAGTCTTGGAGTTGTCTGTGCTTGCAGGCTGTTTCCTCTGGTGTTCACCACCTTCTCTCAGCAGCAAATGTAAACAAAGCTGCATTCTGATTTTATATGTCAGAGGTAGTTGAAATATATTCTGAAATCAGGAATAAATTGGCATATTCTTATGAGCAGCAGTTCTGCCTGTTTTACTGCATCCTGCACTCATCAAGGCACCAGGAATGTATTGTAGGCTATAGGCCTGGATGGCTGGGAGGTAGGTACAAATAAGCTACAGTAGGAGAAGGCAAATATTTCATTTTTGGTTTTGTTTTCTTAGTATTCTGTGCATCTGCTTATTTGCAGAATTGTCTATGCTAGTTTGTGATTTTTATTATTTTTATTTATCTCCCAAAGGCTTGGAAACTTCATTATTCTTGTAATCTGTCGAAGCTGGAAAGAAAAGCTGTTTGTTCCATTAGGCTGTTTCAGACTTCTGTGCAGTTTTTGACTTGCTTTTGAAAATACAAAGAGCTATGAGTATCAGAATGCCTGAGGGGTGAGGAATAAGCATGACACAGAGATGTCTCAAACTCTGTTCATATCTCCGAGCTCTGGCTCGTTTCCATTAACTTCTGGCCAAAGTGATAGTGCTTAAGAGCATGCCACCTCTTTATTACTTGACAAGATGGATAGTCTTTTTCCTCACATAGTGACAAAAATAGTTCTCTCTGATTAAACAGGCATTATCAAATATATTGAAAGCAAAGGTGGTCTCTTTTTTTTGACAGAGCAATTCTTCAGGTAGATAAGCTTAGTAGGGTTGCAATGTGTTTTGGAGACCTAATATAGATGGAGTTGAGGAGTATTCATCTCATGGTGTGCACCTAAATGATATGCAAAACAGCCCCACAAACCGAATGTTAGTTTGACTGTATTATCCCTTGAGTCTTATAAATGCCTACAGATCTGTGATGATGCAGGGGATATTCTCAGAGAAAACGAGCTGAGTGTGATCCCCTTGTCTCCCTGTTTTCTTGGGCTCCTCATGAAGCAATGCTGCCTTTGTTACCAAAGATAACCCTCTCAGTGTTTTGAAGACACTTTGTAAAGGAGAAAGCCTGAGATGATTTAAACAGTTTGGGGAGTATTGTTCCCACGTCTGAACAATGTATTTCTTTGTTAATATGTAGTAAAAATGATCAATCTTACCTTAATCAAGACAATTTTGGAAGTCTCTGTACTATTGAGGACTAACTATAACAGTGCTTTTGTTCAATTTTTTTTTTTTATTGTGATATTTAAAGCCCAGTTGAAGGCCACTATGGAGTCATAGGCAGATAAAAATGCTGGAAGCACCAAAGTCTAATGGATACAATTATCATTGTAGTGCTCCTTGCACTCATTATTGAGGCTATTCAGAATGTAATTGGGCACAAAGTTTCATCGCTAGAGGAAAAAATTCTACTGAATGTCTGAGTTGTATTCAAAACATACCAAATCCTAAGAGAGTATTAGTTGGTATACTTCACAGCACATTGTACATTATGTGTTAGCTGATGAAGGAAATGGCAAAAAAAGAAGGTGGTATACCTGATGCCAACTACCAGCTAGAAAATCAGAGGAGCAAAAGTGAGGAAACCCATAGACTGAGACAGTTTAACAAAGAGAGCAAAAGCTGCACATGCAAGCAAAGAAAAACAAGGAATTAAAGGACTGCTTCCCATGGGCAGGCCAGTGTTCAACCATCTCCAGGAGAGCAGGGCCCCATTCCATGTAATGGTTACTGGGAAGACAAATGTCATCAGACCTGAGCTACCTTCTCTCCCTCAATTTATATACTGAGCATGATGTCACGTGGTCTGGAACATGTCTTTGGCCAGTTTGGGTCTTCTGTCCAGGCTGTGTCTCCTCCCAGGCACCCCCAGTCTCTTCCCCTGCATAACAGTACAAAGAGCAGAAAAGGCCTTGGCTCCCTATAAACACCTCTCAGCAATAACAACAACAAAAATATCTCTATTATCATCACTGTATTCAGCACAAACCCAGAACTTAGCCCCATACTAGGGACTATGTGAAGAAAATTATCTTCCCCCATCAAAACCATCGTAATTAGGCATTTAGATTTTTTTTTTTCCTTTCCTTGTAGTTAAGTTTGTAGGCAGAGGTAGGTAGGCAGAGGATAAATCAGGGGTGGGGGAAGTACTGTTGTCATAGAGGTAAGAAAATAGAGTGCAGTGAAGTTTTTGTATTCTTATATAAATGGGTAAGATGACATACTTATTGCTTAATCCTCTGGCCTCCCATTGATGTCTTTATGACAGAAATGCATTTTATACTCAATGGCTAGTTATGATCTAAAAAGTATAGTAAATCCAGAAGACTGGCAAAGTTTCATGTGTGTGGAAGTAAGAGGATTAAGCAATTTTAGTAATTTTTTTTTTCTGTAATTGAAAAAAATCATGCCTTCTTAAGCAGAAATACTGCTTGCAAAATGACAACAATAAAAAAGAGACATTCAATTTTCCTTCAGCATCCAGCCTCCTGGAAAAGCCTCTTGCCTTCATAAAAGGGAAAAGAAGTTACAGCCAGACTAACTTCAACAAGAAGGGAAGGAATCAATTTATCTAAGCTCAAGGGATAAAATGTGATTAACTGAGACTGGAGCAACCATTGAGGTTTGAGCAGCCACCACATACACTAGAAGACCATGAAGCAGGAAGTGGACCATTCTTTTGGCATTTGCTTGGAAGTGTCTGGTCCCAGTACTACAGCAGGAGAGTAATGTTCCTTTAAAAAGTGTTCAGTAAAGAATGTAAATAGCTCTGCTTGCTGCCTGCTGTCTGCTCCAAAATGCTACCTTGGAGTTCTGACACGTCAGAGACAGAACAGCTGTGCTAAGGCCATTCTGAAGATGCTTCAGAAAATGATTTTTGTTTTGTTTCAGTTTATGAGTGGAAGCAGATCATAAGGATTAGGGGCTGTCAAGTTGGAAGGTTGGCATCTTTCTTTCCTGTCGGCACCACCATCCCCCAGTGGATAGGGCAGCAGCAAGACATAGTTGCTGCCATGGTCTGCTGCAAGTTGGTTTCTTTGCAGACCTAAATGGGCAACTTGCTAATCCCTGTGGGTGTAATGCTGCTCTGGAGGAGGTCAGTCAGTGTGCCTTCACTAAGGTGCCCTTCTTCGCCTTGTTGCATCCTGTGAGGCCACACAATTTTTAATTTATGTGTTAAAGGAGAGAGGTGTGTAACAGCAGGCAGTGTGGCAGGAGACACCTTTGCCCCTGCTGCAAACACTCTCCATACTGTGGAAGAACCTATTTCTTCTGTTCAGAAACACATTACTGCAAATCACTTCTTTGTAAGACTGAATTTTGTGCTTACTGATATAGTTAGCACTTCAGAGGAATTGGAATTTTTTGCTTGCTTTTTTATTTTTTTCCTTTCTCTTCCCAGTAGGGGAAGAGTCCTCTATGTTTCAAATCTTTCTTTTCTAATTGCTGTGCTGTTTACTCCTGTATTCTGTGAGGCATTTTTTTTCAACACTCTGAGATTATATTTCTTAATATTTGTATAAAAAATAAAATGTGTCCAAATAAGCTTATCTCTGTTTAAAATATACATATAGAAGATATAGATAAATATAGGTATGTGTGAATGCATGTCTCCAAAGCATAAAGGAAGTATGGTGCTTTAACTGGTTCAGGAAACACTGATTTTGTACAGTAGGTGGTGTGATTGTATTGTGTGACTGTTGGAGTCTGTGGAGTAAAGAATCTCCTTTTTTGAAATTGAAGAATTGACCCTACCGTTGAAACACACTCTGATGAGAAAAGGTTGGCATTCCAAGCTGGTTGATGGGTAAAGGGAAGGAAAATTGTATTGATGTCAGAATGACAACAATGACAGCCTGTGTGGGACAGCCTGTGCACTGCTTTGAAGATCATGCACCAGCTCTTTGNCCCCGCCCCCCTTTTTTTTGGTTTTCTTTTTTTTTTTTTTTTTTTTTTTTTTTTTTTCTGGAAGTTTAAAAGCCATCACTTAATGCTGCTGGAGGTGTTTTGTCCTTGGCAAATGATTTGGAAATTCTTTGCTGCCACTTGTTGAACATTTTGAATTGAGAGTAGATTAATGATTGTTTCTCCACTGGCATTGTTTGCCTCTTAATAAGAGCTCTCCAGCTTTCTGTATCTATCTAAATATTCTGTGCTGAATGACTCTGAAGGTATGTATCTAGGTAGTGTGCAAATATCTAAATATAGCAATAATAATCTCCAGCTTTCTTCTTTTCAGTCACCAGAAGAAGTTGGTGGATACATTTCCATGTGTGTGGAATATGGACTGAGATGAGTCTATGTTGATGTCTGTTTCAGTATTAATTTCTGACATCTCCCTGATGCTTTCAGAAGAGGAGAAATTCTTTTTATGAAAAAGTCTCTGAGCTTGACTTTGGTCCCTGGTTGTGGGTTGGGCTTTTTTCCTGTTATGCTAGAGAATACGCAGTTCTCAGCCCCTTTCGGAGCTGCCAACTTTCTGTTCCACTGAAGTTACTTCTGGCTCCAGTCCCAGTATTTGTGGGGAACAACAGATCCTATTTTAGCCTATACAGATTTAATTGCTGTGAATAAGATTGACAATTATCTCCTTTTGAGTCTTTTGATTTTGAAAATCCCACCAGCTGTTTTAGATGCATTTAAATAGCTACACCATGCTAAACTCAGGAGCTATAATGCATCAGGAGCTATAATGCCAATATGTCTTTGGCCTTTATTTTAAAAATAATTTTTGCTGCATTTATTTCTGTTTCTTCTGCTTTGCTTTAAACCCTAATTGTCTGCCTTGGGTGGCATTATTAGTCATACCAAAGGACTTTACATATCAAAGCTGCATTTTTGAGGAAAATGCATTTCAAGTAGCAAAAAAACTTATTAAAAGAGAAGTTGATGGGCTTTTTTTCTTTTGCTGTTTTGTTTTGTTTGGGGGTTTTTTTTGTTTTGGTTTGGTTTTTTTGTTTGTTTGTTTGTTTGTTTGATTTTGGTTTTTTGTTTTGGTTTGGGTGGGTTTTTTGTTTTCTTTTGTTTGTATGTTTGTTTTGCTCCCTCCACCCTCATAAGCTCAGGCATGTAAGTGGGAATCATCTGACCACATGCTGACAACCTGCTGTGTCAGTGTCTAGGCTCAGCTTTATCACCCTCGAAGAGGAAGACATGCTATGTAAACAACTAAAATAGGTCAGATGAATCATGCCCCCAGATGTCTTCTTCTCTTTAGCTCATCACCCAGACTTAATAAGCAGACTTAGCTGTCTGCACCATAGGCATCTGACTAGCTCTCACCTCTGGGGACCATACTTGTCACAGCAGTCACGTGTGGGTGACTAGACACATGTAGACAAGTAAGAAGATTAAAAGCACTTGGCTTCTTGATGCGGAGTCACTGCCAGTGCCAAGGTGAAGGTGCTCTGCGCTCATATTCTTGAAACCAAAGACAAACCTGAGGGGTTTTTCCCAGAAAAGAGACATATCAGTATTTGATGTTCACTGTTACATACCACTGAACTGGGGTGCACCATCTCTTTCTCATTACTAGCTTCCCAGGCTCCTAAGATACAGCTTCATACCTTTCTTTTTCAGAAATGTTTGACAGGTCTTCTCCTCCCTATTATCTGCGATTTCTACCTTCATATTGTCTCTTCGGTCTTGTTGCGGAAATACATTGATAGGGATTAAAAAAAAAAAATTCATTACACAAGTGTCCCTGTGGGGTAGCACGCTGGCATATGAAGGTGGAGGTTGCTTATATTGGGAAAGACAAGAGAGAGGATACTTGAAGTTTGCCTTTCACTCTTTGCCTGAGAAGTTCTCTTGCTAATTGTACAGGTTATTCAGTTGTTGGATTCTGTGGGTTTTCTTTTCAATCTGAATACATTGTGTAATATGTATTTTGAATCTTGTCTAGGGTGTATAAATTCCAACCTCCAGTTTCACTCTTTGCCTTCGTGCATATTTCACATTTGTGCAGCTTATTTCTGAAAGTGAGTTCTTCTTCGGTGTGGCAGGATGCAGGGACACTCTAATAGTTTATTATTTCCTTATACATATTTTTACAACTCTTGACCCAGTTTTAATTTCCCAGGGGTCTGAGAGGCATGAAGAGGTTTACATGGAAGTTGCTAGTCAGTTGGTCCTGGTGTTGACTTTGTTTTCATTGAGACCTCTCTGGGATTGGATATGCACTGTGAGAGATCTACCCCATCAGGGCTGCTTTATTTTCTGCCAGGCTATGCCATCTCTTCTAGGCCTCTTAGGGCACAAGTGATTCTTCTTACTTACAGCACTTTCTAAAATATCCGGCCTTACTTACTGTGTTTGTGCTAAGCATTTGCCAGTCTGTAGGCTTTCCAGTGTGCCTGTTGCATGTACAAGTGAAAACTTGGACTGAAGCTTTTTAGGTGCCTGTGCTGTTGACTTTGAAAAGGGTAAGGTTTGTAGTGGAGGCGGATTGCACAGCACAAGTAGAAGAAACGGTAGTGCTGGAGAAGTGTGACCTTTCAAACTTTACAGGGTGTCAGTGAGCTGTTCCTGCTCAGGGCCAGGTCCTGTGCACACATCAGGTAAGACTGTCCTCTTGCTCTGTGCTTTGTTCCCTCTGCATTCCCATATGGACAAGGTCCTGGACAACCTGTTCTAGGTGACCCTGCTTGTATAGGGGCTTTGGACCAGATGACCTCTAGAGGACAAGTCCAAGCTCAGCTATTCTGTGATTCTCTGGTTTTGCACTTTCCAAAACTTCTTAACCTTGTTAAGCCTCCTCTGCTCTTGGGTGGGAACACATCTCTTTGTCCCACCGCCTGCGAGGACAGAAGGAGCCTTTGGGGAAAATTTACCCTGAGGTTGTGGCATATCATGTTAATAGGTGTTGTGCAGACCCCAGAGGTTCAGTACCCCCCTCTGGGTAAAGGTAGCAGATGGGTCTGGGAGGGACCCCCTTGTCTCCAAGCTGTGTACACACACACACTCACACAGAGCCAGATACTCATTTGCTCGCTGCCATTTGCCTGCTCTTGGATAGAAATTCTGCATTTGGCTGTCATTCTTCTTTTACTGGCCCTGATTTTACCAGGGCTTCTATGTTGACTTTCACTCTAAATTAACATTTCACCTGAAAATTTTCATCTATAATGGCTGAACAACTGGGCAAAGATATTGAGCACTTTGATCTATATTACATGAAAAATAAGTGTTTCCTGTGGCATAATATCTAACTGAATTTTGTATAATTTGCATGAGAAACAGCACAGGTTTTTGTTTAGAGATGTTTGTGTGTATGTATGTGTATATAAAATACATGTTAAAGTACTGCAAAATTTTCTTAATCCTGTTTTGCTTTAATTACTGTGATTTTTTTGTACTTTAACTTTAGGAAAGCTAATTTTGGAATTGATTGTTAGCCCCAAGAGGAATAAATGAATGATCACTACAAATGTTTTGATGAATCATGGTCTATGAAGATGAAGAGAGCTGCCGTTTTTCTGTCATCTTTCTTTTCAGCCTCTGGATTGCTGATATTTCATTGGTTTGCATTTAGCTTCTATTTTAACAACTTCAAAGATGAGGTCTAGGAATGCAATTTTAGTAACAGAAATAAAAGTCTGGGTTTTGAGGCACATTTCTATGGCAAAGAGTCATTGGAGTGTTTTTTGCACATGGCCCCTTCCTGCAGATCTGCTAGCTAATGTTCTCCCAGAGGAAAACTGATGGATGTAAAACTCAAAACTACAGCAGCAGGGTGTAGTTTTTCTTTAATTATTAAAAATTACAAGCATATGAGTGGCTCTGAATTAATTTCCTACTTGTGGTAATAAAGCTGTATGTAATGTTTTCTCTTTTTTTTTTTTTTCCCTCCCTCTTGTCTTGAATATGTGTGCTTCCATACATATACAGTTTCTATAATGACTTTTAAGGATAAATTAGCAGATTGTCTTTTCACGTTGTGGGGGCTTCAAGTACCTTTTGCAGTAGAGGGAAATTGTGAATGAGGCATTAGTGTGTATCTGTGGAAATGTGTACCTTCTCTGTCACACTTGCAGAGATTATCTTGGGGCTAAATTCAGTTGACAGCTGTATAAAAGGGATTAGTACTGTCACTACTCAGCTCTTGAGGTTAACTTCCACACATGCTAAATATGAGAGATAATTTTTTTTTTTTAAAGCTTGGGCCAGTTTTGCATAAGCCATTTATCTTGATTTCTCCTAGCCCTGAAGCTGAGCCTGCAGTCTACAGCATCACAGTTTGAAGATGTGAGATTTACTGCATTAGTTTAAGCACATAAGTTGCTTCACTGTAAGCATAAGGAGAACTTATATTTGCATATAACTGGCATTTCTGTAAGGAAGAAAGGGTTTATTTTAGATGTGCTTTCAAAAGTAGAAGGAAGGAAACTGGGGAGGAGGGGGAAGTAGACTTTTGTTTTCTTCATGCATCCTTGTCATGTGCATACACTCATTTATAAGTCTAATAGACAACAAAAAATATGAGGTCAAATTGGGCTTTTTGTTGGGGTTTGGTGTAATAGTTGGTGGTGTAGTAGTAAAAGTAGTGCTGAGCTTGTAGATGGAGGGAGTATTTCTGAAACCGAGATGCCACTTGCTGTAGCGATTAGGGGCAGGTTGCTTTTCCTTACCTTTTCTTCATTTTAACTAGAATGATTTCTGTATTTGTCACATAGCTCTGTGAGAACAACTGAACCTCATATGCAATCATTTTATCAGACTCTGTCTTGGCTAGGGCGCCATCTTTATGAGGGATGTCATGATCAAAAGTATATTCAGCCTCACACGCAGAAGGTAGTGTCCAGCTCATGGGAAATAACATGGAAGGCTGCTTTTCCTTTGTATTAGAGGGACAGGAATGGCAGAACTTTGGTTCCCATCTTGAATGTGAGCTCTAGGATAGATCCAAAGATGTTTCTCATCTAAAAGCAGCTCCTAACCACTATCCAATGATGTGTTTCTTGGTGTGCAATCAAAAATGAAGTATTGCTCAATAATGAAATTCCAGGATCACCTCTACAGGCTAGGACAGTGAAATCACATGTGATAAAATGACTGAACAAAATAAAGAAGTTACTATCAGGGTGTGATTTCTTTAGATTGAACCAGGTGCCTCAATTTCAAGAGCTGTCAGTCCTAATGCACAGTCACAGATATTATTCACACATGGCTAATGAGACATGATGAAGGATATTCCTGTAGAAAGGGTCCATTTCTTTTCACTACTCTTTAGGGGATTTTTAATGCTTTCTGCTTCAATTTGAAGCTGAAACCATATCACCCCAGCCGAAGCTGGTAAGCACTATCAGCAACATAATAATGTTACAACGTAATAACATAATGAGGTAACATAATATTATAACATAGTAACATAAAGTAAGCTTCACCAGCAACAAAAATCTAGAAAAATCTAATAACGAATAAAAGTCTCAGAGTTTTTGTGGCAATGTATTCATCTGGAGGCTGACTTCACAAGATTGAACATGCCCTATTCATATAAGAAGCATAACTTGAAGAACTTTTGAGGCAACTTCTTCCTGAATACCACAGAAATAAGTTCAGGTCCATTCTCCCCAGATTAGCAGGATTTGGAGAGAAGAACTGTTGGTGAGAAGAAAAACATCCAAGCGCATTAGTGGAAACTGGACTAGAAGGACACTGGTCAACACAAAGTTGTTTATTCTCATTGTCTTCTGGGTCTCTTGCTTGTATTTCAGCAAGCGTTGAACAGCCAGGCAGAGTTGCTTTAAATATTGATGATGAGCAGTCTGACCTGGCATTCTCTGCAAAAAATAAATGGTGGTTCTCCTACAGTGTCAAATTAGTCTTTGCTTTTGCAACCTCTTCCTACCCCATTCTGATAGATAATACAGAAGCAGTGAGGAAGAATTTGGCAAGTAGTATTGCAGTTGTGGCTGAGGCTGCTCAGCTCTCTGAGATCATGCTTAACCACCTTTGTATCCCACTGGTCTGGCTCAGCATCTGCTCAGGGATCGCTGATGGGGCTCAGGCCTCCCTTGGTTTTCTTCTGCATGCTAATTAACAAAAAAAGCTGCCTCTCCCTGTGTAGTGGTCATAGAGCTTGAGCATTCCTGCAGTGACCTACAGCTGTTTTGTTCCTTGTAGTCACTTAGTATTTAATCTTTTTTTGGAAAGGGTGTGCTGCATTTTGGGAAGTCCATACAAATAACATCAGAATGGACTTGCCTTCCAAGATTGCACCGACTTCAGCCCAAAGACAAGCTGTGTTTCTAGGTTATGACCATTTACAAAGAACTTGTGGTAAATTTCCAGCATAAATGGTATTCTACTTTTATACTGTGCCTATTTTAATCCCCTATTTAGTTCTTATTAGCTTGATGGGTGTCACAGCTTCTAGCTGGGCTTCAAAGTGAACTCGGCGTAGTATACCAGTGTAATTGCTGGTAGGAGAAATGGTATTTTCACAGCACATCATTGCAAGATTTCATGGCTAAAAATTTACTTCTTCCTTGGCTAATAAAATGAAAGTTTTATTTAGCCCCATGGATTTAGAGACCTGATTGAGGTCTGGCTTCAATTTCTGCCTGCAGTAGACAATACTAGTGAGTGCTTTGGTTTTGACATGCACAATGTGACAGTTATAGTAATGAATGAATGGAACTGTTTAGGCTGCTTGAAAAGCTGCCTTTCGTCTGAGGGAGGAGGTGAACAGCTAGAAGGAAATCTCCTTCAAGTTGATTCCAAGTGCAGAAATAAATCTCATGTGGGTGAAAGGGAGGAAACAGACACCTACCTGGAAATCTAAGACTGTAAGTGAGATGTCACAGAAAAAAGCAGTGGCATCTATTCACATGCTTATCCATTAAGGGAAAAAAATAAAAAAGTTGGGAAGGGGAAGTAAAGCCAGCAACACTTTCATGAAAGTTGGTTTTTTACAGTGTCTTTAATTGTCATTCTAAGACAGTTGAAATTATAACAAAAAACTGTTAGGAACGTGTTTTCTGTTATCTATACATATAGTATTCATTCATCTGGATTAATTCTGTGCTATTAGTTGGGTTGGATGCAAGCTGGTGTCATGCAGTTGTGGAATGGTGTATGTGTGCCACAGCTGGAAAGAGGAGAAGCTGGGTGTAGCTCCTGTGAGGCAGGGAAAGAAGGGCTTTGTGCTTCCTGATGAATTGATTTATTCAGAGTCAAAACAAATACGGGTGTCCACTGCTAGTCTGAAACCCCAGAGGAGGGTGGAATTGAAAACTGCAGTGTACAACAAGCTGCCTATGGATATATCCTTTTATTTCTAGCTCTTTTTTTCCTTGCTAAACCTCAGGAGCTTTTGCATATGGATGAATATTTGTGGAGCAAATGAGTACAAGTTTCCCAAGTAAAAACACCTTTTAGGGCATGTTACAAGCAATGTTCCTTCACTGCAGCTCATAGACTCTTTGAAGCTTCTGTTGTGGGCTGTAATTGCTCCAAGTGGGTTAGGCAACTGCATTGGGGATTTTTTTTTTGGTGGGTAGAACTTTTCTGCTACAGCACAGCTTGGAATTTTGGCTGATTACAACTTAATGTAATGTCAAAGAGCGTGGTATAGGAAGGAATAAAAACACCCAAAGAGTATATACTGGTTTTGATGCAAAAAAATAGAGGGATGAATAGCTATGCATCAAAAGACTGAAGCTTTTATTTTTGGTTTGTGTTTGCTTGTGTTTTGGTTTGGGTTGTTTGAGAGGCTTTTTTGAAACTATCAAAGCCTGTTATGGATTTGTTTGCCTGTTTTGGTTCTCCTAAGATAAACTTAGGATTATGCAATCAGTTATCATGGCACAGAACTTTGAGCTCTGCTTGTTGAGAGAAGAATAGAAGCATAGTGTGACCTGCATTTCCATCTGATCATGTGGGCTTTGGGGTCAAATGAATCCTAATTGTGAGTCAGATAAACTAGCTGGCTCCTATCTGGTGGATTTGCTTTTAGCTGAGGACATGTTTAAGATTAGAAGCACTGAAGTGTCCATCAAGATTGATGTAGGTACTTTAACTGTGACCAAAGCCCACCACCTGTGGGCTGTGCAGGCTTCAGGAAGTTCCTTTTTGGAAAGAGAGATAGGTTTTTATAGCACCACTATACCTCAAACTAAACTTTAGGATTATTTATTTATTACTGAGAAATGTGTTTGACACAGCATAGAGAGCGAATTCTGTAAAAAGAGGGGCTTCTGATCTAGATACATTATTTGGGTTGAAGGTTGCAAAAGATTGGATAGGAAATACATGGGTATTGGGGGAGAGGAAGGAAAGGATGGAAAGGAGTTGATCATCAATAGGTATAATCAGTGTCTTGAGAAATTTGGAGAGAGAACAAAAGGAGGAATTCGCTTGAAAATGTGCGTCTAAGTAAGCTAGAGAATTATGTAGGCCTCAGTCTTCTTTTAATTTATTTTAAACTATTTTATTCTCTGCATTATCATTAACATTAATGATAAAATGAAATGGAAATGACTGGAGCTGTTTTATCTAATTTTGTTTGCTTTACTGGTGGACAACTTATATTTTGAGTTAGACAGAAAAAAATACACAGGGACAATCTTTGGAAGCTGAGGGACTTCATCAGTAGGAGGGGCAGAGTTTTCTGTAAAAGATACCAGAGTCTAATTAAGAGTTACCTTTTGGTGATATGAGTATCTTGTTAGTTCTGCTTTGTTATTTGTATAAGCAGCTTAGATGTGATTTTTGTTCTGGTAAGTTGCAGAGAACAAGGGAGAACAAGGAGGAAAGACAACAGTGAAATCAGCATTGGAAAGCTGGTTGAAAGAATTGCCTGGAGAAGGGATTTAGGAAACTGCAGAAAGAAAAGAATTTCAAAAGTCAGCAAAGACAGAGCTGTTTGAAGCTGAGTAGAAGCTGTTTGAAGCTGAGGAGATGTTACCGGCTTCTGTGCTTGGCGTCAGGCACCAACACATAGTTAAAGATTTGAAATTAAAAATCATGGGGCTTCACTGCAGCAGTTTTCCAGGATTTGCCTGTGAGATGGGATGTGAGAGTAGAAGAGTGCCCGTGTCAGGAGAGAAGCAGCTTTTGGTATCTAGACCCTGTATTACCCGGTAGGATCCCTATGCACCATTTTGACATTATGATAAATTCAGACCTGCACAAGGAATAAAATACGCTTAATCCTCCAATGAAGAAAGAAAAACAGGAATTCTGGGAGATACAGTTGGTTTTTTGCATGAAATGCATGGTTCAGAGCCCCATTCCTCCCTCCTCAATATGCTGACACCTCAACTTCCATGTTCTCTCAATATTCAGTCTTGCCAGGTTCATGTCGATCATCTCCTCTTCTAGCAAGGTGCTTGGTATACAATTTCAACTTCAGGTGTTTTGTGATAGCTGATTGTCAAACCAGTCTTTTGGGTCACTTTGTTTTCACAGTCTTTCTAATGTATTCAGTGCATTGACAAATTTTCTTCATAAGAGCTTTACAACATGATAATATTGTGTATGACTTGACATGTCCTTAAACATCAGAACATCTTCCACTGTACAAGTCCTGAAGTCCATCACTAAGGTCAGAAACCAGAGCAGCTCCAAGAATTCAATGACTTTCATAAGGAACAATAAGTGGTAGGAAAGCAGCAATGTTTGTAAGGAGTAACTTTTGTCTTCAGCTTGTCTTCTGCTTCTTTTTTAAAATGGGATTGGAAACAGCAGTATCAGTAAGGAGACTGGTCAGCTAAACTGAATATTGATTAGTTCCTGATGTGATAAAACTACGCTTTCTCTGCTACTGCAGTATTTTAATCATGTTTGTAGCATTTCAAACTGAACAGGTCTTGGTCAGCTGATTTAAATGCTTTGGTATTTATGATTTTGTCATGTGTGTTGTGTATTCTGCCCTCTCCCGTCCCCCCTGCCCCAGACACTTTCCCCCATTCTTGAATATATGCTTCTACTTTTCAAGAAAATAAGAGTTTTCAGACTGGAAGCTTATTGCATCTCAATATTTGATCTGCAGTTGCCCGAAGGTTAAGCACTACAGGGGATGAGTGGTTAAACTGCTCACAAGAGCCTTGCAACTAATTGGTCCTTCATCTCTGCTCTCTATGTGTTTTGCAAAAAAATTTTATCAACAATTAGTGTTTATTTACAAGACATACTTGCAAACAAATGGTGGTATTGTGCATACAGATAGACTGCAATGTGTAGCATTTAGCACTGTTAGGAAACTTTCCATTTCTGAAAGCAGTTAACTGCAGTGGACATACATTTTCTTTTAAAAAAAGACTTTTTTCTGTTCAGAGATAGGAATACTCATTTGTGTGTCCCAGCATCTTATTGCTCCTTGAAAGTTAAAATAATGTATTACCTTTAAGCAAGGCTGATACAGACTTGACATTTCAGCAAGAGCAGGCAAGCTGGGGTTCCCTGCAAGCCTTCATTTGGTTTTTGTTTTCATTTCAACAACCTTTAGCAAGTATTTTCCTATTGTGTAAAGTTTTACTGTAATGAAAACATTAGGGATCTAGAAGTCGGGTATGTCTTGACCTTGCCATCAGGATCATGATGTGCCTTCAAGCTGTTTTAATTTCCGGGGAGGCAGCAGTTATTTCTAAAGACATTGTGTGCCTGATGCAAAACTCGATGCTTATCCAGTAGTGGAAATACTGTCCCTGAGTATCTGTCAACTTGTTGACCCAAACCTTGCAGTAAAGGAGAGTGGGTGGATAGTGTTTGTGGAATAAGATGTGCTTGCATTGAAGTCACATGTCTTTGCCTGGTTGGAACAAGACTTCGTCCCATCTTGCATTATTTTTCCCTGTGTTAACCCAGGACTCTCAACTGATGCAAAATTGGTCAGTTTTTGGTGAGGTTCTCATGCAGAAAGTGGAAAATACATTTGAACTTGACTGTTCTGAGATCAATGATAGTAACCACAGTATTTTGGATAACACAGGCTTCTGATTAAAGTTTTAAAAATTTGTTGGTGGACCAGCTGTTATTTCAGCCTCATCACTGATCAAAGGAAGGAAGCTGTGGTACAAGTCTCAGGATATACCTCTGGCTGTTAAAAGCTTGTACTGAGCTCTTAGTGCTAGATTTTGCATGCCTGCAGCTCTTAGTGCAAATCTGTTTTCTACAGGATGGATGGGACAGATGATTTGAGGTAGACTTCTAGGGGACAGAGGGTTATGTTGTGCAGTATTAGAGGGATGTATTTAATATGCATCACTGTATCATTGTGGTACAAGGAAGCTTGACTTGCCTGTTGGAGACAAAGTCTTTCCTTTGTATTTCTGTCATAGCATTTCTAATATATGCCATTTGAACAGACTGCCTTTAGCAGTAACAGCTTTGTAGATTTGTAGCAGGTATTTTGTTTGTGCAGAGACTTGGAACTTGACAGAATGCATACTCTTAGCCAGCAGATTCATTATTTATAGCAGAGATGCTGACAGGTAGCAAAGCAAATAGGGGTCTCATGTTTCAACTGGGAGGCATATGTGTTATCAACTTCATCCATAAAGTAGTCTCTTTTTTTAAAAAGTATGGTATGCCTAGGGGTGAAATATGCTTATGGCACCATTGGTTCTTATTCACACAGTTCTGTGGAAAATGCTTGTTATGTCATGTGTATGTGTACAGAAGTAAGCAAGCATACCTGGGTGTGTTTGTGTCTCTGGAAGGCAGTCAGGTATTTTAATTCAGTCAGCACTTGCAATGCTGCTGGACTCTGGTTCCCTACATCTCGAGTCACATTGTGAGATATAAATGGGGGCTTCTGTGCTTTGCTGATCTGGTCACTGTTTTCTTTTTTTGTTTTGCGTTTTTCTTAGGGTAATAAATGCAGGGAAGAGCACACACAATGAAGATCAAGCCAGCTGTGAAGTCCTCTTTGTCAAGAAAAAAGCTGGAGGCAGTAATTCTACACCAAACAAGAACTCTTCAACGAAACGGAGGTCATCTCTGCCCAATGGAGAAGGTCTCCAGCTGAAAGACAATTCAGTAAGCAAACTTGTATATCTTGTCAGTGGAGAAATACAAAATAATACAAGAGGCTGTAAGAATATTGCACTGAAAGGTCTTTCCTGAATGTTTTTGATCTTTTCAATTACCTCTTACTGATTATCTCTGCTTAAAAGCAGAGCATTTCACTATATTTTTCTTAGCTCTACTACTTAATTTTTTGCATTGGAAAATGCTCCTTGAATCTAAGATATTTTAGTTTAAAGATGGGCAAGGGCATGCTCTTGGATTTTTTTTTTTGTTTCATTTCTGAAATATAATGTTGAGAAATTTGAAGATGAAGAAAAGGCTGGAGTGTGTCTTCTATGAAGACAGGCTGTGAGTTGGGGCTTTTCAGCCTGAAGAAGGGGGACCTCCAGGGAGTCCTTAGATTTGCCATCCAGTACCTAAAGGGAATTGGAGAGTGGCTTTCACAAAGACCTGTAGTGACAGGAGGAGTAAGAACTTCAGACTAATAGAGGGTTTAGATTGGATATTAGGCAGAAATTCTTCACTGTGAGGGTGGTGAGGCACTGGAACAGCTTGCCCAGAGAAGTTTGGCCAGGTTGGATGAGGCTTTGAGCAGGCTGGTCTAGTGGAAGGTGTTCCTGCCCATGGCAGCGGGGTTGGAACCAGATAATCTTTAAGGTCTCTTTCATCCCAAACTGTTCTATGGTCCTGTAATTTACACAGATACCTCCTGGTGCCACAAAAACACAGGTCAACCTCCATATGCTCTTTCTAAGTTTCTGCACTGTCCTGTAGGCACATTTGCACTACATGGAACTCTGTGGACGCTGCNGTGAGTTGGGGCTTTTCAGCCTGAAGAAGGGGGACCTCCAGGGAGTCCTTAGATTTGCCATCCAGTACCTAAAGGGAATTGGAGAGTGGCTTTCACAAAGACCTGTAGTGACAGGAGAAGGAGTAAGAACTTCAGACTAATAGAGGGTTTAGATTGGATATTAGGCAGAAATTCTTCACTGTGAGGGTGATGAGGCACTGGAACAGCTTGCCCAGAGAAGTTTGGCCAGGTTGGATGAGGCTTTGAGCAGGCTGGTCTAGTGGAAGGTGTTCCTGCCCATGGCAGCGGGGTTGGAACCAGATAATCTTTAAGGTCTCTTTCATCCCAAACTGTTCTATGGTCCTGTAATTTACACAGATACCTCCTGGTGCCACAAAAACACAGGTCAACCTCCATATGCTCTTTCTAAGTTTCTGCACTGTCTTGTAGGCACATTTGCACTACATGGAACTCTGTGGACGCTGCATTGGCAGCTGTTTTCACCATGCCTACATAGGGGTCAGATAAAGATATATATGAACCATATAGGCTGTTAAAATGTATCTTATATCTAAGCTGCTAACAACACAGCCAGTGTGGGAAAGATACTGCGGTCTCTAATATAATAAACTACTAGAGCAGGATAATCTTCTGGTTTATGCAGGTAGGGTAAGGTCATCCAGCACACAGAATTCAGTAATTTTTGCAGGGTATAGCTTCTCTCATTTGTGTGAAGTGTGGCGTATGTCATACTTGTCTGCTGGCAATTGTTTGCTATTTTTCGTCTGTCTTCTTTCCTGACTGGTTAATTACTTCACCTGCTCTTTAAGCATGAGCTCAGCCTCCAGCAGAGATTGATAGTGTGCGTGCAATTCCAGCATTTCACCATGTAATACTAAATGTCCTGTTTGAATGTTGGAATCAGACAATGTGGATATGCTGCATTCCTGCTGCTGGAGAACACAGGTTGTCCCTAAGTGATAATTAGTTTTTCAGTGGACTATAAGTAGCCTTTTTGGTAGTTTGGGGTTGTTTGTTTTGGTTTTGGGGTTTGGTTTGTTTGTATGTTTTTGTTTGGTTTGGGTTTTTTTGTTTTTTTAGTTGGTGTGTGTGTCTATTTTGAATCAGATGGTGATTAGCAGTCTGCTTTAGTCTCTCTCCCAGAATTCCATGGTTTGGTACACCTGATGGCTGCGGGGTTCATTGGGGTCCTGAGAAACACGCATTCCTCTTGTACTGTGTCCCTCCCAACCTCTTGCTCCTCCACTTCTGTTTCATACTTTATTATTGCTGCAACATTTTCAAACTGACAGATGCTCAGGGTTTGCAAATTGCCCTGTTCTTTCCTCTCTAAAATCTTTCTTTAAATTGTGTTTCAAGTCCTGTGTGCTGATATTCCTCATTGTATTCAGACAGTCATGATTTCTTTTTTCAAGTACATTTTTGCAAACTCTCAGGAAAATAATTGTGTCCAGAACTTGCTGGGACTAGGCGTTCTCCATACAGTCATGCAAAGCAAAATAGAATTTGTTTTAATTAGCTGTGTTTTTTAAGTCTTTCCTGGAAAGTCCATGCAACTGCCTGCTGTTGGTTCAGGAAGGTGCTTAGTCTCAAGAGTGTGTTTACCTTTTGTATGCATTAATTATGTTTAATGAAGCAAGCATTTCATCACAGTACTTGTTTGTGTATAGAAAACACAAGACAGCCACCAGCGTCCTTGCTCCAGGTGATGGGTTAGTTTGACACTAAGGGTATCACTGTGCCATGCACACAGGCACACTGCAAAGACCCCTGTGCACACACCAGCCTGGGTACACACATCTTGATACTGTGCAGAGATACAAAATTTGGTCTCATACCACATTAAAGTTCCAGACCTACTATGTGAGATATATGGTATGGGGCCTCTGCATCTGGGATGTGGGTGAATGTAACTGTGCTGAATTTGCCTGGTTTGCATATTTAGGGGGCTTGCATGGGACACAAAAATCTTTGAAGCATTGTTTCAACAAGCCTAATTAACTTCCAGTATTAAAAGCTTCTCAGGAGCAAAAGCAATGGTGAATCACCTTCTTCAGAAGGAACTTTTGTCCAAACATTACATAGTTAATACGATTAGATTGCATTAAAAATACAGGGATCTAAAATAGTTTCGGATTGGAAAGGCATCTTAACTAATCTTGGTGTTATCCATTGTTACAGTTGTTGTACTGTTATGGTAATGTGATGGTAGGGTCAAAAAACTGCATGTTTTTAAAAGCTGTTATTTTTATCCATTTGATATTTCATGATTGTCAGTAAATAGCTCCTCAGTAAATATCTACTTATAAAGAGTTTATGAGAAGTATCTCATGGAATGTTTGGATTTTCCTTTCTCTCTTTGCTAGTGTATTTCCTAGTTTGATTCTGTATCTTTCATCTTGATTTTGGAGGAAACAGCCACTCCCTTTCAAGTTTTTTGAGAGACACTCTTTTACTTCAAATCTTCTGTTCTTGATTCTATTTTTGACATATTTTGACCAGAAAGGTGCGTAACATATAAAGTCCGGAGCCAGGTGATCCATATAATAGAGTGTACTGTTTTCTAGTTACTTGTTATCTTGTTCTTTATATGTTCTCTTCTTATCTACGGATTTACTGCTGTTTTCTACATGGCACTGGAATAAGTGCTTTCATACTCATTATTTAGTTGTGGAAAACCTATTCTACCATGTTATTAGACCACAGCTTATGTATTTAAATTTGTATTATTTTCCCAAAACAGGCAGCATATTCCTGGAGAAAGTTTTCTACTAGAGGGCAGTCTTACACTAGCAGTTAGTAGTATTTTTTCCTTGCTACATCTTTTGTTGGTTGAATATATCTAAAAAGGGGGAGGAAAAAAGCACATTTCTATGTTGTGTCATATTTTTATACTGTGAGGTATAATACTCCTCACAAAGCACTGTTGACAAGTGGTCCTATTTTTTAAGGAGTATATGAGTTTGATGTTAGATGTGATGAAGATGCAAAATAATTTGTATTAATAAGATTTAGAAATACTGGCTTTAGACACTACAGTGAACGATAGAATATCATCCCAGGAAATATTAAAAAAGAAAGCTAGAGGCTAAATAGTGTAAATGCTCATAGGGAAATCCCACTGTAACACACAGTCTGAAATTGTCTTTATGTTGTGAAGCACCTTGGAGAAATACTGAAGGAAAAAGGAATGAGAGAAGAAGTTCATTTAAAGGATTTTTTTAAAGAGTGGAGCACAAGGGAAATAGGCACTGAAATTTAAACTTTATATAACAGAGTCCTTTTCATCATCCTTGGATTTTTCTTTCCACAGACTTTTTGAGAATGGCACATGCCATCTTTGTTTCCCCCTGCTTTTTGGGGTGTTTGTGAAACATCAGCTACATCTGAGACCGTGTGGTTGTTGTTTAATGGTAACCCCATCAATCCAGCCCTGTGCTTTGACAAAGCAGCATAAGGGAGTTGGAGAGCCACGTGTTGTCCACAAAAGTTGAATGCCACTGTCATGATCGTGACTCTCCACATGGACTTTTAGGGGTGGAAAAGAGGAGGTGGTAGGCCAGAAATGCAGAAGTGAACATTTCTTTAACCCCAACACACAAACAAATCATGGGAAGTCTATTAAATAGAATAGACGTGGCTTTCTTCTTGAAAGGGTGAGTAATAAAATGAGCAGAGCAGTGAAAGGAAATACTCTTTAAATTCAACCCAAAGTTAATTCTCTCCCCTTTCCCCCATCCCACTCCATTGCTGCTTGATTAATTGTATCTATTGTCTGTCCTCATTCAAGAGCATTCATGTTAAATTGCACATCTTTTTCATTTGTACTATTTTTAAATGCCTTTAACTACAGAGTACCTTCATCATGAATGCTGAAAACCATCAGCAGGCGAAATAGAAATCCTGTGCCAGGATATTGTCGTAGTGACAATCAGGCTGCCAGACTTAATGTGATGCATTATTAATTGCCATTGTAATGTGAGGATACATAATTACTAATTCTGCAGTTTTCTTTGCCACAAATCTGGGATGGTGTATGTTTTGTGTGTCACAAGGCTGGTAGCCTACCACAGGCAGCTGAACATATTGGTAACATGACGAGGCTTTTCTCTGAGGATTAGGGTGGCAATTTTGCTGGCCTAGTTCAGACTTTATGAGAACTCAAGTTGCACTCTTAAGTGTTTTGTGACTGTAGTTCATATCTGGAATAATAATAGTAAGGGTAGGTTGTGGTCCCAGAATAAATCTTTAATTCCTGTTTGGAATTAGCTCCCTAACAACAATCTTAAGTTTTGCAATGTAAGACTGCTGTCTAGCCTACCTAAAAAGCATGTCCTAAATTGATCACTAGCTATTGCTAAGGTTTTCCCCTTTTTTTTTTTTCCTATCACTGAGCTCAAATTATGTGTATATATATATATGCAGTTTCTCTCATGATTTCTCGTCCGTTGCTTGACCCAAAACTTTGCGTGTCTTAATTATATTTTACAATTTCAAAACCCAGGAGACTGCTGAACCTTCCTGAAAGCTAGGTCAGCAGTTGAGGACCCTGAAGCTTATTAAATTTCCTAGTACATTCTGGAAATTAATTGTAAGGTCGCTACAGTGAAGAATTTGTTTTCCCTTCGTGTTTCTGGTAGTTATTCAGCCTGTTGTTAGGTCAGAATCTTTTGAATGAAAATGTAAAATAATTCGCTGTGGTGACTGACCACACTGTTATTTGAGGATTCTGTCCCTATAAAAGAAGAAATGAAGATTGGTGTTTGAAAGACTACTTTTGGCAGAATATTACCAGCAGTAGTAAAAATAGTCCTATTCTCTGAGTTTGCAGAATGTCAGTTCTTCTTGGGAAGAAGTTCAAGCTCCCAAATGTAAAAGAGGGCAAACAGCAATGCATATGCACACCAAAACAGGTGATTGCTTGGTGGCTGCAGAGGTCGTCTGAGCCGTGCAAGGAAAAGCAAGGACCTTTCTGTGCGTTTTGCCTCATCTGCGTGCCCTGACTCCTGGCCCTTGTTTGTTCACTGAGTCACTGCTTTAATTGCATCATATTTTTAATTCTCATTGAATTGGTGTGGTTTTGGGGAATTGATTTCTTTGAAATAGAGGAGCTGTTTTTATTCTCAGGGTGGGGAAAAAGAGTTCGTTTTTTCTTTTCTTTTTAGACAGCTAATAGGTTATCTATGGTTTTCCTCTTTGCTAGTTCAAAAGTAAATGAAGCTTTGTAGGAATACTCAGAAGTTTTTCAAGACTAATATTTAGGTAACAGAAATGCCTGCAGATCCCAACTGAAGTTAAGGCCCTAGAACATCTCACACAGAATGTCTGTATGAGAGTAGCATTATGGTAGTCATCTCCCCTGACTGCTTAGAATACAGACTTAGCAGTTATCTAGGGTGCTTCTGCTGTTGCTAGGGAGAAATAAATCTACTTTGGAATGAGATGGGCACAGTCTGAAAATGCAGGGTTTTTCTGTGTGCCCAACATAAGGGCAATTTAGAGAACCACCTTGAAGGTGTGAAGTGTAGATGTCTGAACTTAGCTGAACTGGTAGCAACATCCTCTTTGTTCAAAAATTACTACTTCAAAAAAGACAAGATCAGTGGACCACCATAGTTGATGTGGCCATGCCACGGTGACATGTGTCAGTGAGAGTCTGAGAATACAGCTCAGGTCCATGTGAACTTCTCTGTCCAAATTTGTGCTGCCCATTGGGCAGCAGGAAATTATTAGAGGAAATAAGTGGTAACATTTCAATTTCCCTCTTTGTCAGGGGCTATTTTAATCTGTTTTAAAGCATCCCAGTCTCATCTTTATTTAATTCCCAAACTCACATGAGGCTTGATCATTGTAGGACATATCCAGAGTTGAGATCATAATAATGAAAGTAAATTGTGTTAATAACTGTTCTCCTTTATCTTCTGAAAAGCTGTAACACAGACTTTCCTGAGGGATTTGCTTTGGAGAACTCATGAAAACTGAGTGTGGATCAAACTTGTTCTTCATTGTAAGTTTCTGTTCCATTTCGGGGGCAGGGGGAGAAAAATGACAAAATATCTTCTTCCTTTTTGTGGAAGGTAAAATATTTCAATCTCTGTCAGAGCTGAAATGCCTTGGGGGTTTTTCCCCCCAAAGAGAGCACATTTCCAAAGGAGTAGCACCTTTAAAGGACATAAGGACAAAAACTGTGGAAGGGTTATCCATGGTGCATCATAACATGGATTTTGGCCAGGGAAACAAACCCTTAAGAGAAAAATGGGAGCAGAAGTGGTTTGATAATACAAATCCCAGAAGGCACACTGTTGTCATTTTGAATAAATAGTTTCAGTTTTCAGCTGAAATACTTTCACTTTGGAAAATTTGTTTCTGTTGGCAAAATACATTTTACATGAATAGCAATCTATTTTTTCAAGCAAGTTTTAAAATTGTTAATCCTGTTAGCCGTTTAAAATTACTTATGCAGAATTTTACAGCCAACTTGGAGGGAACTTGGAGGGATTCTGAGCCCAGAGCAAGGTAGTACAACTGCCAGTCCTGCCTTCAGGTGGGAAGTTTCACAACAGGTTTTTTTGATGAATTTACCAGACTGGGCAAGTGCAGGGGGAGAGGGGAGCAGTGTCTGGCTAAGGAACTGTGTTTGGAAATGTGGACACATGTTGGTTTTTCCACCATTCTAGGATGTATCCTGTGTGATCCTTACTGTGGTAAGTAAAGAGTACTTTAGGACAATACCCCCTTATCACAGCATTTCAGTAATGAAATGAAGAGTGCATGAGGGATTGATGAATTCCTCCTGTTGGAGGTGCTCTCTGCTGTGTAGAAGGCTATGCTGTTGATGCTTTGGTTAAGAATATATTTGAACTTTACCACATCAGCAATGCTGTATACAAAAAAAACCAACTTGACTTTTATGTGATTTTTATTATGATGGCACCTTAGTGGAGGAGCTGAAACAGCAGAAAGTAAAAGGAGCTGCAGTTCACAGCCCTGTCCATAAATTTGAAATAAGCAGTGCTTTGGACATGAAGTGCTGGGATGCAGGTGGTGCCTAGACTTTTTGCGGATCTGTAGTGTAAGGGAGCAGTGTTCAGATGAACAAAACAAATCACATCTGTCGTCCTAAATTAGACCATAGTGCAACATGCATATGTAATTTTGAGGTTCTTTGATTGCAGTGAGATCTAGGTTATGCTTTCTTATTAGGAGGTATTTTACAACAGTATAGCCTCATTCCTGTCCCTTGCAAAACTGTTTCTTTCTAAATCTATGTTAGTCCACCCACATCCAGCTTGCAAGGCAGCCCCACAAACAGCTTTTTCTGCTTAGCTGGGAGAAGGTACAGGATTAAAAGAAATGGAGGGGAAAGTAAAGACAGGAAAGACTCTTTCCCCATGCTGCTGCCAAATATGCTGTCATGCAAGGATAGGTATCATCATGCCTTAAATGGTTACCTGAGGATTTTTAGGTGAATTTCCCTCCCCACAAAAGTTGACATTATCAAGAGTATGGCTCCTTGGTATTTTCCAGGCATATTGAAGATTATGATGTCCAGATACTCTGCTTCCAGCCCTGAGTTAATGCCCTGTCTAAGCAATAGGGTACCCCACCATTTCCTGTACTATACAGGAAACCTTTTAGCGGACTGTGAAGAACCAGGTAGTGAACATAGAGGCTAGACCAGATGAAGTGCAACTGATCCCACTTTTGTCTGTCATCTTTGAGGACCTCTGTGCTGGTGCTGTTTCCTGGCCTGGCACAGGCAGGGAAAACCTGAGTTGTCCCATCTGCCAGCACGGATGCCAGTTGTGGAAGTGGAGATCACATTTGTTGCTGGATGTCAAACTGAAATCTTTTGTCTCCTGCCTAGTAAAAAAAGGTCTGTCAAGAAGTATCAGGTGCTGTCTTGGGTAGAATTTTGATCTTTCATGGTTGTAGGTCTATCTTACATTCAAATGCTATTCTTCTACAACCTATGATGGCTGTAAGGCAAGAAAGATTGTAAGTTCAGCCTTTTTTATTCCTTTTTTTTTCCTTGGAATTTTTTTTTTTAAGAGGTTAAGGAAAAGAAAAAAAAAACATGGTGGGGATGTATGGTAAAAATAAGCATCTCTTCTTTCAACCGGAGTTGTGCTGAGACTGTGGGTATTTCTGCATTTCGGAAAGAATGTTATCTCTGGGAAAGTTACCTGTGTTTCACCTACTGCCTCTGTGCCACCGGTCACCTGGCTCTCACGACTGTGTAACAATGACCATCTCTTTTCCTCCCCCTCTTGCTTCTCCAGGATACAGATGGGATCAACCTTTACTACTGGTCCCTGTTTGATGGACACGCTGGGTCAGGGGCAGCGGTGGTCGCTTCCAAACTGCTGCAGCACCATATCCTGGAGCAGCTGCAGGAGATCGTGGACATCCTGAGGAACACGGCCGTCCTCCCGCCCACCTGCCTGGGAGAGGAGCCTGACATCCCATCCACCAACAGCAGGACACTGACACGGGCGGCCTCCCTGCGGGGTGGTGTGGGAGCCCCGGGCTCGCCCAGCACGCCTCCAACACGCTTCTTCACTGAGAAGAAGATCCCACATGAGTGCCTGGTTATTGGGGCCATAGAAAGTGCATTCAAGGAAATGGTATGTATGTCTCAGGGCTCTGAAGTCCTTGTTGTTTACATTGAGTCACATGACCTGGAGATGATGAAGAGTTAGATTTTTTTTCTCTTCTTTTCTTGTTCTTTTCATTGCTTTAACACCATCTGAGTGTGAACAGAACTATTAAAGAACCTCAACAGTATACCAGGTGCATCCCTGTGAAGCAGGCACTGCATCTTAATTCCTAGGTAGCACTGTGGCACTGGTTATGAATTACTTGAATTTTCAATGTATGATACTCCTCTTTTTAATTTTATTCTCCCCCTCCTTTTATAAGGTAAAAATCAGTATTGCCTTACAATGCAGATTTCAGCACTGGCAGCTGTTATCAGGCTGAGTATATTGGCATGCACTTTATGAAGCCTTGTTGCCTACCAGAGCAGCAGCAGAGGCTGCTTGGTCCAGTGAGCCATAGTTCACATTGGTGTTGGAGTAGTGACTGTAGAGTGTCTGCAGCTCTTCACTGAGGCAGATTTTGTGAGTGAGTGGGGCATGAAGTTCATTCCTCCCACCCACTTGACTTGTGTACAGCCTGAACAACTGTCAGGAAAGCATGACCCTATGGGAACAGAATATGCATCTGTTTCCCTAAGGAAGCTGCTTTTTTCTCTTCTGTAGTTGATGTAGTTCCTCCACAACTTCCCCCTTCACTTCTCCACATTACTGAAAGTCATTCTTGTCAGGCAGAGCAAAGGTTTTGCCTCTGCCAGCAAGTACATGTGGATCAGGTCTTGGGAGGTCTGATACTGTTCTTTTTTTCTTTTTTTTTTTAAATTTTGTTGCTGTAGTTTTCAGAAAAGCCTCTTATTTGAAAAGAAGGACTGTGAACTATTCAGTGTTTCCCAGTGGTTTTATTTGTTGTCTGAAAAGAAATATCTGATCATTGTTTTTCCTGATGTATGTGAATTTTGTCCAGTACATGCATTTAATTATAGACTACAATTGTTGTTACAAGTAGTACTTCACTTTGAGTTCTGAATAACAATTATCTTTTGCTGGATTGTTCTTTCTTCCCAAGGAAGTGCAGGCAAGCAGACCCACCAACTGGGTTTGGACTTGCAGGTGGGTAGGTCCAGGAGCAGCCTTCACAGCCATGGCTTAGGCATACTTCAGTGGGGGTTGCACAGGCAGATTTATGCACTGTGGGTAGTGGGCTCAGTTCCTGCTACGTGAAAAGAAAGAGGATGCATGAAAATCTGTCAGTTTAGCACACCTTTTCAGAAAGGGAGGACTAGATTTCTCCCTTCTTTGTTGAGAAATGACCATGTACATCCACTGCACCCTAGTGGGTTCAGAGCATGCTTAAGCAGGAACACCAGTTTCATGCTTCAGCTGGAGTAATTTTGAGTGCCAGGCTCTGAGAGTGTGACATGATTCTCTCCTGCTGAAACTGTCTCCAGGTGCAGGTGAGATGAGAAGTGGAGTTTCGTGGGACTGGGCAGGGAAAGTAACAGAGTATAGAAGGGCTGTTCAAGTACTCTGCCTCTACCTGCACATCGCTGCCTTCCTGAATGTGTCTGAGTGAACAGGGCTGCTATTGCACCGCTTCATTTTGACTGCACATCTCTGGTAGATGTTCACACAGAAGATCATCTCAGCTTATGTTCAGAGATCTGGTTGTGAGGGCTTTTGTGGGTAGGATGTGACAAATGCATAAACCCTGGATAACTCACTATGGTGTTCGGGTATTCCTTGTATAGTTCATACTAATCCGTTCTCTCTGTTTCTAAACTGAACTGAACAGAAAATGTTCCTCCCTGCATCTTCGTTCATATGCTACAGATCTAGTATCTTAATTCCCACTTGCTTTATATTAGAGGGCTGAAGTTCATCATTGTCTTTGATAAACAAATGACTACCACAATGCAATGTAATTTCATCATTAAGTTTTACAGGAAATCTTATAAAAATGGTCAGCTTTAGGAAAGCAGTAGATAATTAAATTTTATCTGCTTTAAGCTCTGAGGGGAATTTTGCACTTAAACTTGGTTTAGGCAAAGAGTGTTTTCTTTCATCTGTGTAAGGGAGCGATTCATAAAATCAGCATTTCTATGTCTCACCTGTGCTTGCAGTGCTTGATCTTCCTCCTGCCTCTATTTAACTTCCTGCTAGCTTATACTCCTTTTAGTCTTTGTATGAAGACGTTGGGCCTCTTTCACAGCACATTGTTTAATCAGCCCTTGTTTGTACTGGAACGTCATGGACATTGAGGAGTTATGTCAGTGCAGTCGAGATGTGCAGCATGTACAAGGGTTTTGTGCCAGTAGGGTGTAGCAGTTTACCTAGCACTTGGTGAAAGCTCAAGTTTCCTGGACACACTGGCAGATTCCTTGGTGGTTTTTCCTGAAACACCAATTGCTGCAAAGGATTCTTGTGAACCAAGTGAAAATAATGAGTAGATACTGTTTCTTAAAGAGTCCGACCTGACAGGTTTATCTAATGATGGCTTTGTCCCCCTGTTCCTGGGAGCATTTAGTATACCATTATTTTTTTCCCCAACTTGCTTTTAAATTCTAGTTAAGGTCTCCCTGTTTTTACCTCAAGTCTCAAATACAATGCAATTCATGGCTTTCAAAAGGCTTTTAAAAATTACTTTTCCTTTATTTGATATGGTTTTTTTTTGCACAGTTCTTTTCTAACAGCGACATGCAGTAAAACACTGTGGAAAGCTGACACAGATCATCATTGCCTAACTTAGACATTTAACAATTAAATTCTCCCCATTTTAAGGTACATCTAAATGTTTTCTGTGTTGAAACTGGGATTAGCAAGTTTGTGGTGTGTTTTCAGATAATTTAATGCCTTGTCTAAAAAACAGTAAATGTCAGTAGTTGTCGGTATCAGAATTGTTCCAGTTAAAAGGAAATAAATAAGCTCAAGTTCTGAAGGTGTCATAAGTCAGATCCTTTAATTTTCATCTGTTGAGTTTTAAGATGTGCATTTATAGATTCAGCTCAAAGGAGCCAGGAGGAATGCTTCCAAGTGCAGTTCTATATTGGATAGAAACATCACATTCTAGTCCTTTCCCTGTATTTAACCTTGTATGTGTGATGTTGTACATATGTGCAAGAAAGGGGAGAGAGCACCTATTGTACTCTGAACCCCATTTAATTTTAGATAAGAAAAAAATGGCACAGAACTAGTCTGTATGATTTATTGGGAGGTATACATTTGCTTTCATTGTATCATGGTTTTCTTCTTTATTGAGTTTTTTTTTTTTTTACCTAGATGAAATCTAGACAGGTGCTTTTTTGAGATTGGTGCCATTTAAATTAATTGAACAGTCTTGAGAGAATGGCGTGTGTTGTACAGTTCACTTTTTTAAAAGTTTCCCCTTATTATTTAGCCAGTAGAATTGAGAGTTTAAATATAATTACAGGCATTTGGTGTAAAGCATGCTAAGAAGTTAATTTTATGTTTATGCCTTCTGAAACATTTTTTAAAGCAGATACCTAATACTGTGTGTGTAAAGCTGCTTTCTGTCATAGCAAGGATGAGATCCTGGAGGAAAGGCTGCTGCTCTGAGGATAAATACAGATGAAAAGAGTATGGGAAGAGTGTGTCCAGCAGGTTGAGGGAGGTGATCCTTCCCTTCTACTTGGCCCTAGTAAGGCCACATCTGGAATGCTGTGTCCAGTTCTGGATTCCTGAGTACAAGAAAGAGAAGGATCTACTGGAGAGTGTCCAGCACAGGGCAACAAAGGCGATTGAGGGACTGGGGCATCTCTCCTGTGAGGAGAGATTGAGGCAGATGGGCCGTTTGATCTGGAGAAGACTGAGAAGGGATCTCATTAATGCACATAAATAGCTGAAAGGGAGGAGTACTGGCAGACTCTTTTCAGTGCTGCCCAGCAACAGAATGAGGAGCAATGGCCATAAACTAAACCACATTAAGTTTC